>JAULBS010086033.1:0-33943 GCA_032355785.1 Symmetromphalus regularis | reverse complement strand
CAGCAAGGGATCTTTTATATGCACTATCCCACAGACAGAATAGCACATACCACGGCCTTTATTAAACCAGTTGTGGATCACTGGTTGGTGTAAGTGGTATACACCTACCCACTGAGCCTTGCAGAACACTCACTCTAGGTTGGAGCCGATAATGAGACTGAAAATCCCATGCCTCGACTGAGATTTGATCTCAGTACCTACCAGCCTCAAGTCCGATAGCTTAACCACTGCACCATAGAGGCCGGGATGCTGACATCTGCAGGAGCACTTTATATAGGATTTAAGTTACCATATTGTTTCTATTTATAGCACCTGGGCACGATGTTAAACACAAAAGGGGCATGCTAATTAGAGTACTAAACAATATTTTGTAATATGTGTCAAAAAAATGCTCTGCAACCCAGTGGGAACATTTTACATGTACACCGGCAGGAAATGGATCTTTTCACAGAGAATTTAGTAAACAGTTACACTGGGCAAAAAATGGTTTCTTGTTCAAAAACATCATCGGTTGAATTGACAAAGTCTGTTTTCGCTTTAGACGCTTGAAAAAGTGTTAAAAGTGTGCGTTTAACAAAAGGTTGTTAATTGAAAGGGCATTTAGAATATGGAAACGTTTTCCATGTGTTGAATCAGGCACTCAGCTGATATGCTTACAGATTATATGTTATTCATTGCAAGTCAGCAGTCAGGTACAAGCCAGTTTGACTATTTTAAGGGTGCCATTTCCTGTGAAAATGGAGGTCGAAAGGCACTTATAATAGGGGGGCAACAACACAATATTTCTATCCTTATATTCAATTATGAATCAAGCATGCTGTCCTGGGCATTAAACATTGCTATTAGAATAGGAAAAAGCTCCAACAAATAGGCTATTGTTCTTCAATAAGCAGCAAGAGATCTAATTTAAGCAATTTCCCACAGACAGGATAGCACATACCATGGCATATTGCAAAGATAACCTCTCTCAGCTAACTGTGGCACACTGGGTTGTTATATGTAGACCTATAGGTAACACTGCTATAACGAATATTGTGTTTGATAATACCAGGGCAGAGCTAGCTGCAAAGCTTCCTCAAAGTGTCATGTCCCTTCATTATTTTTCTATTATTTTGTTTGGCAATTAATGGAAATGCAAATAATAGACTTTTGGACAATTTTAGTTGATAAAACAAATCATTATACAGGTTTCCATCTAGCATCTGGAAAATAGGAGTCATCATGACTCACAGGGTTTTATTTTGGGAGTCAAGCATTCAAAAATGGAAATCAAGCTTACTATTTCAATCACATAATTAACTGAATAACTCTCGTTTATATTACATGCATACATTATCCACTATTCTATCTTTATAATGCTAATACATGTATATCCATTGATTTTTTTTTCTTCTCATAAATAATAGTTTTTTGTGTATTTAAAAAAATTAGAATCGATTGACGTTGGAAATATTTTGCGTGAACCTGACACACACATATTTTATTTAGGAGTATTTTAGCAAAATATTGCGTCCAATACACAGGATTCCTGCGTCATGTGAAACCCTGATTATATGGTACGATATATGCCTACACACACATTCAACACCTCATTTAGAAGCAAAATTATCGAATAAGACAAATGTGATGATGCAATGAAGACACAAAAACAATAACATAGATTACATCATAGTGTCTCTTTGTACAATTAAACAAAAATTCATAAAATATCTGAATTAATTTAATATTTCAATACTGTTTTGAAAAGTAATTAAACCCTAAAAAAAAAAATATTACTGGATTTTTATTAGATTTTGCTAACCATCCTATTGTTGTAAAATGCCAATGACAGACAACAAACAGCTATGCAATTTCTTCTGTCAGGCCATAGGAGATCAAAGAAAAACATTAATCACAATGTCTGAAAGAATCCTTTTCTACTGACAATGAAGCTGGACTCACCAATATCGTAGTCTCCTGGTTTTTCAAATGTATATGAGAATCTTGACCGAACCCTCTCAACAGCGGAAGTATGATTTCTGAATGTCTCGTTTCCAATCTTCCAAATAAACTCATACAAATTCATCCATGATGCTCTTGCCAATTCTGAAAATTACAGAGATAAGGTTTATTCTGTGTATGAAACTAGAACAGTACATATGATGGTTATAGTCTTAATAAAGTGTAAATATAGAAAAATCAATAACAATTGTCATACAGTTAAACTTCATTATCTCGTCCTCTATTACATTGTTAAGGCAAGGAATCACAAGGTGGAAAATTTATCCCATGGCATAATGTTCACTAAAAGCAATGTTCATCTCAACCTATTGAGATCTCGAGCTGTTTAGATCAGCCCTTTAATATCAATATGACAAACAGGATTCTCATTTCATATGTGTGTATATTACCCTTGGGGCATGCAACCTATATTTTAGATTAATTCTTTTTTATTCAAATCAAGGTATAGCATACTTATTAATATGCAAAGTAATATTGTAAATCATTTCTTGGTTCAATAAATCTTATGCATTAAAGCACAGGATTGGCCATTTTATCCAAAGGATACAGGCACTTCAGTGTGTGCACTTATGACTACTAAACAGATGTAAAAATGTCTTTACCTCTAGGTACAAGTATAAGGGCTATTTCAAAGTCTAATGCTGGCACATGCATTTTCTGTATATAATGTTACTAAGTTTTGTCGTGAGCATGCTATCTCAAGCATATTTTATTGTCACCTGATGGATTTTTTAAGTGTTTTTCTCAAAGTATGAAAAAATATAATTTAATAATACACTCAACCAAAAAAGAAAGTATGCATGTTGTATATATTTTTGTTTCATGGGGTGGTCACAATAATGGTCCACTGGCAGTGCGCAACTAGTCATATTACTGCACACACACACCTCCTCCTAAATTGTGTGGTTATCAAGTTCCAGAATTTCTGCCATGAATGTTATCTGGTTTATGAAATAAATGACTCTTTATTACATGCAAACTTCCTTTTTTTGGTCAAGTATATGTATACCATCAGCTGTAACATCACTGATTTTTATTTATTAAATAAAATAATCTACCTGATCAAAACCACTGTAATATTTGCATTTACTCAAATTCATTTTTATTTATGTTTGTCTCCAACCAATGATATCTCGACCTTTTTAGTCGAGTCCTTTAAACATCAAGATAACATTTAACTGTACATAAAAACAGCATTAAGTAACAAGAATCAGTGTAATATTTTCAAACGTTTGTATATTTTTGTGTATTGTAAAAGCATCTACATTTGTATGTTAATCATTTCATCACTTTTGAAGACATTAAAAAATTTGGCAATTAAGTGCTAGCCTACTGGAATATCATTTATTATAAAGAGAGATATTTCCTTAACAGTTTTCAAACACTGACTTTAAAAGCCAAATAATCAGAAATGCTTTACTATACCTCAGTACATAGTTATAAATCAAATAATAATTGTTATTATACATCACACATGACTGCGACAATTGCACATTATCTCAAACATAAGAGATTCAGGATGCTAGCTATTGCTTAAGCTCTTTTATTACCAATAAATATTACTTTCACAAGTATGTTCCAATAGACTTGATAGAGCACGTACCCAATCCCAGAAAAACCCTGTGCCAATCGGCAATGCTATGGAAATAGCTGCAGAATTTTCCATTCTCCATGGCACTTATTTTGCCACAGACTAATATTTTTTTTTCAAGGTATATTTTTTTCTTATTATTTAAAATCAAGTACACTTTATGCTAAAATTGCCAAGGTAAATGCTGTGGACACTATTTCTCCACAACATTTATTTTGCTGTGGACATTTTCTTAATTGCTGGGGTTGTACAACACATACTAGAATTTGACCTAGAAGTCATGTAGCACTTACTGAAATGATAAAACACCTAACATGTATGTCGAATGAATCAATTCTATGACCTCTTTGTCATCCTGCAGATGCAGCAACTACAACTTTTGACATTGTGCAAGGTTAAGATATCACTTTCAATCCAATCTAAAGTTGGGTGCACTCTCTGGCACTGGTCTGTGGAATTGTACAGTATACTACGCCACTAGACAAGAACTGGAACATTAGATATCCATAATCAATGACTAGTGTGTCTGTAATTGTGTAAAGCGTCCTAAGTAAATAGTAATCTGTGGAGGTGTACACATCCCCCGCCAGTTAACAATGTTGATTCTACCCAAGATGTCTCTCAAATCACTGTTTTTATTCCAATGTCGAGTCAGACAGAAATATTCTTTTCCAAAATGTAATACATTTATCTCGAAGAGTCACTAGAATGAGTATCAATCAGACACAAAACTCACAACTCAGTTATTGTTAAAAAAAGGAGCCAGTACTGAAAGATGTCCATTAAAATGACAGACTACAGGTGATTTTCAACGATGTTTTAAACACTAAAACCAATATTAAACTGTATGTTTGTGACTGTTAGTGAAATTATAACCTACATGTACATTTGGATGGCACATTTAAATATTTCACAGACATTACTGATATAAAAAAAAATGTATATATAAATAAAATCACTTTCGAATTACATTTAGTTGACTTTTTTTCTTTTTTTTAACTATACTGCTAGAGCACACTGATCTGTTAATCATCAGCTATTGGATGTCAAACATTTGGTAATTTTGACACATAGTCAGTATGAGCTAGCCTCTAAAGGGTTTTGAACCACTGTCTTCAGCTTGAGACTCAGACGTTCTACCAACGGACCACTGAGGCTCACTATGTTCAGTTGACAATTACATTGTGTTTAATCCAAACAGAAAGTCAAACATATTATATCCAACAGGTTTAAAGTACGAGAAAGGAAACTTGCTATCGTAAGACTAATTAAAATACAGCTCAGCCCTGCCCTCTGCTTGTGTAGATATATAGGTTATATAAATATTTCTTCTCTCCATGCATAGTATTTCTCCACAAATAATTTCTTTCCTATCCTACATGTATTTCCTCCATTCCACGCCCAAATATGACATGTATATATTTTTATATTATCATTTATTGCATGAGTCAACTGAGTTATGAGGAGCTGTCATAAATTGAACAGCGGAATTATCTGTCGCGATTGTGCTTTAAACCATTAAGGAAGTTGCCGAGAATCACCGTATCATATTTATAGTCAATAGGAAAATGCTAAAAAAAAAAATGTGGACTAGGTATATAGATTATTATTCTAGAATTCAACTGCATGAAAAAAAAAATTGAAACCTAAAACTGAGGTAGATCCATGATTAGAAAGAAAGGATTAAAGATAAATAACACCCCTGTGCATTGGTTAATTAGCAGCCATTAGGTTTCAAAACTTGCAGTGTGTGACATATGCAGGGTTCCACTTAGCATCTGGAAAATGGGAGTCATCTTGACTCACAGGGTTTTATTTTGGGAGTCAAGCATTCAAAAATGGGAGTCAAGCATATTTTTTCAACCACATAATAAACTGAAAAAAGTCTTGTTTATATTACATACATATCCATTATCAACTATTCTATCTTTATAATACTAATACATGTATGTCCATGGTTTTTTCTTCTCATAAATAATAAGCTTTTGTGTATTTAAAAAATAATAATTAATTGATGTCAGAAATATTTTGCGTCAACCATGCATATAAAAGCTCTGCTTATCAGAAAGAGTAGCCTATATGGTGGCTGTAGGTTTCCTCTAAATAAATATGTCAGAATGACGTCCAATAGCCGATGATAAGATAAAAATCACTGTTCTCTAGAGGCATCGTTACAAATTTTACTTTTAATTCAGGGGACAATATTTTGAAATCTGAGGTAACCGAAAGTCGGTTCATGTGATTTTTACCTAGGTAACCAATTATTTGGTTACATGAATTATGTTTGCATAACCCGTGGGTTACATGATCAGTTACCTCAAAGAGACGTTAAAATTATATTTTAAATACATAATTTTTAGCTCAAACAAAGTTAAAACAAAATACAAAATAAAATAATTTATAAAACATTTTTTTAATGTTTGCTAAAGTTAACTATGATTTTTTTAATGAATACTTCCAAATTCTTTTTTTTCTTTCTTTTCACACTGTCCATGCTAATTTCGGTTTGTTTACAGTGATGTTCCAAATGTTTGTTTTTTAAAGTTTATTATGCGATGTTAGTATTTTAAAACTTTTTAACACCTGTTTACGTTAAAACCGTTTTCAACATTTGTAAAATTATAGGCAATCAAATTTTATGTCAACATATATTCCTAAAGATAAAATAGCAACAGATAATTGATCCGTTCCAAGCTGTCCATGCACATTTCATAAAAAGTTTTGGCTCGACTTTATATTGAGCATTTTTAGTTTAGAATGGTCAAAAGTTACAACTGTTGCAACATAAAATTGTATACTGGTTCGCTGCGCATTAAGTATCTAAAACATTTGTCAGAATACTAGTACATCTGTGTGAATAAACTTCCTGTAAATGAGAAGTTTGCAAGTTTTTATTTCTGTACGTTTATATGTCACAACGTAACCGATTTACAGTTCACATAAATTTAATTTTGGATAACCGACACACGAACAGAACAGCAGTTCACCTAAAATATTGTGCCCTGTACTTTTGTATTATCTTCCCACAGACAGGATGGTACACACCATGGGCTTTGTTATACTAGTTATGGACTAGTGGCTGGAATGGCAAATATCCCAAATATGTCCATTGACAGAGATTGATGTGATGACCTACAGAACCTAAGTTTGATTTTCTATCTCTGACCGAGATCGTACTTGTAATCTATGGATTAAAGCCAAACTTGGCCTGCAGGTTTTCTGATTTCACTATTTTTTTATTTTTTTAAGTTTACTTGTCCATAAACTCATTATAGAGTGCTATAGATTGAACAGAAAAAAACCTGAATTATGTATTGTTTGAATGAAACTGCTTAGTTTGAATAAAACTGCTGCATACGCAATTAATTTTTAAAAGCACACACATACAAAAACACAATGCATGGAGCTTTTGAAAATATTCTGTTTATGACCTGTCAGTGCAATATGACAAATTATAAAAAGCATACACATACACACAGAATGCACAACACATATTTGTTTGAAATAAGTAGTGCAACTGCACTGACTACTATCAATGCAGGACAAGTCAGCACAGTGACACAAACCACAACAATACTCTTTACAAAGTTATTCCTAACTTGACAACACAATTTTGTGTTTCTTGCTCTAACAAAAAAAAAGGTGGGTGGTTTTGGATCGGGGTTTTTTCCTCTAATGGTTTCTGCCACTACTGCACTTTGGGTCATTGTGTGAATACAATTAACCCAGAAGATAAAAATTAAAATAAGAATGTGTCAGTTGGTGCTATCCTGGGTTAACAACTAAATCCCATGACTTTCCCAAGATATATTCAATAACCGTATCAAGGATTTTTTCTTTAATCCTCATCTTAATATTAGAATATTAAAGACCACAAAGCACGACAATTTTTCTTAATTATATGTACAATATTTATAAAATTATGAATTTTAAAATTAGTTTCCAATGTCTTTTTTGCATTGTTGTGTGACCAAAAATATAGAGAATGACCATATTCATTTTCCATAACCTAAATAAAAATTCTGTTAATTTCCAGAACAAGAAAATATTCTATGCAAATTCCATTATTTTCCTGAATTTCATTGTACATAAAATAATAAACATTTTCCACAGAAGACAACTGTATTTTGTTTTGAAAAAAAAGAAGTTTGTGTTATTTAACGAGCCTTTAGAGCACATTTATTTTTATCTTATCATTGGCTATTGGACATCAAACATATGGTCATTCTGACATATTTCTTTAGATGAAACCTGCTGCCACGATGTAGGCAACTCTTTCTGATAAGCAGCAAGGGATATTTATATGCATTTTCCCACAGACGGGACAGCACATACCACTGGCTTTGATGAACCAATTGAGGACCACTGGTTGGAACAGAAAATATCCCAAACTGCAAATGAGTCAACTGAGAAGGATATAGAATAATAAACTTTTTGACAGAAGATAACTGTATATTGTACATGTATCTTGTTTTGATTACACAGGCAAACAAGTGCAAGAAAACTTATTTTTACTGTAACTTTTTTATTTTTTTCTTCTGTTCATCCTATTTCAATGGGAAACATCTATATAATTAACTCTGGAAACCTTTACAACAAGACAACCCATGTGTTATAATGCTACAAAGGGACTCTGTTCTCTGGTGCCCCTCTTTTATGTCTGTTACGGCAACAAAAACTTTATTCGGTGACAACAGATAAACCAAGTTTTCTAAAAACATAATACCATAAAATCTTGCTAGACAGCAAATTGTTAGTAAACCACAAAAGATCGCGATCCTATAACACAGCTTTAAAGAAGCCAGATAATATAACCACCCTTTCTCCATTGTATTCACTGCACAGTACGATCCTTGGCTGCACAAGGTGAACAATAAAGCTTTGTTAAAGCCCGAAAACTACCTTTTCCAGCTCATTAAATTTTACATGGAATCAATTGTCAAAGTGCGTAAGAGGCAATTATAACATTATTGTCCCACTTGCAGGAGGAACCTAAATAGGGATTGGGTTTGATTAATAGAGCGAAGGAAATTAATGCACATTCAGGCCTCAATAGGATGCCACACTTTCTTATTAAACAGTCATTAATCGCATTTCAAATTAAGCGTGACATCACAACAACAGCAGCCATTACCTCCAAGGATGTGACTTAATTCGAAACATGGCTGATCAAATGAGGGATTATGCCAAAGTAACAAAACCTTTTTTTTAACACTGGGGCATTTCATGGTAATTTTTTGTGACGGTCGTGACATTTTGACACTATAAAACAATGTTTCCATGAAAACGTGTACACTTTTCTCTACATTTTGTGTTAATAAAAACCATATGAGGTATGTTTGTAACACTCAACAACAAACATATTTTATACTTATAGTTTTGGAATAATTTACTTATTTATATGCGTGACGGACGTGACATATATAAATTAGTCGGTCATGTTAATTACACAACTGGTAAAGCAAAGTCTGTTTGTGCTATCCTATCTGAAAGTGTATATAAAAGATTATTTTCTACCAATCATGTCATGAAAACAGGATTCCTACTTAATTCTCACATTAACCTCTGTCTTGGACAAGACAATTTGTAACTCAACAAAGTGATATATAATAACTCAATTCAGTTCACTTATAGCTCTTAAACACAAACTGTAAAATAAATCTAACATGTACAGGGTACTGCCTAGAAATTTCAACCCCTGCATTTAAGAAAACATCCACAGAAAAATAAATGTTGTAGAGAACTAGTGTCTACAGCATTTTCCATGCCAAGTTTAGCATTCACACGTTTCCAACTCTAGTTAGCTAAGGAAAAAATACATCTTGGCAAAAAAACATTTAATCTGTGGTGAGAAAAGGTGCCGTGAAAAATGAAAAACTCCACGGAAATCCTCATGGCATTGCTGATTGACACTGCAATTTCAGGAGTTGCTATTTATAAAGAGTGGAAACATTTTGAAAGGGGTGGGTTTAGTAGCATTTTGTTAAATTCTTAAGTTTATATACAATTTACACTGACACAGTATTATACAATCAGAAAGTGGTCAACACTATGATAGGCAGCATCACTGCTAGCCTGAATGTGTCTATCCAGTGTCAACCACTATGGGCAGAACTCTGCATGTAAATTAACATCAATGCCACAATCATCGGAAGAGTAACATATATATTTGTTACATTCTACTGAAAAAAAATCAAAAGTGAAACAAATACTAGGGATATTAAAAAAATATGAAAAAGGAGCAATCTGGTTAAGAATCAATTAATAAATTTATAACATTATAAACTGTTGCGTAATTAGAAAATTTAAAGAATATAACAATTAAAATTGTCAGGTGTAATAAATAGAATATTAAACTTGTTACTGTTAATTATCAAATTTATGTCCTTTGTGAAATAAATTTTCCTTTGTCACTCACTAAAGCTCATGACAAAGAACAATTATTTCACTTGGGACATAAATTTGATAATAAATTTCAACTCATTTAATATCCTCTATTTGTCTTGAATTTTCTACACATCATCTTGATGGTTTTTATTACAGTGAACAGAACAGCTGTAGAGAGTTATCAGATGCCTTTATATTTTCAATACTAACTTTATCACCAACTTTATCAATAAAGATAAAACAACAGCACCAGTTAACACTTTTATCATGCCATTGTCGAGTGCCACTTTTAGCAGTACTTAAATGTTCAAAGCAGAACATATGCCTTAATTAATCTACGAAAGAACGAAAGGATGTCACGTGATCAATCAGAATGACTTTAACAGCTAGCATTAATGGCATCCTACCAAGAATGACATCTTTAACTGTCAGTTAATTGTTGTTAATTAATACTTAGCAGGAAATGGTCAGCTGATTTAAAAAAAAACTATTATTATAAAGTAAAAACATTTTTTTATAATTATTATTACTTTTTTTATAATTAAATAATTGATCTTTTTTCTAAAGGGTGGAATAATAGGTTTGGATGATTGTCAATTTTATTTTTTCAAACACTGCTTTCTTGAAAAAAGTAAAGTTTGTTTTATTTAACAATGCCTTTGGAGCACATGTCTGCCTGTGAAGCTGTCGGTCATTGGATCAATCCTTCTCAGTGGACCAAGTTTGGAGTTTGCTCCATAACTGATTCATCAAAGACCATGGTATGTACTGTCTTGTCTGTGGGACAGTGCATATAAAAGATCCTTTGTTGCTTATCGAGAAGATTAGCCTATGTGGCGGTAGTGGGTTTCCTCAAAAAATATTTCAGAATGACCAAATGAATGACATCCAAAAGCCGATGATAAGATAAAAATCAATGTGCTCTAGAGGCATCGTTAAATAAAATTAAAAAAACTTTAGATTTTTACAAAAATGAGAACATACCATCAGTAATGTTGACGAAGCTTGCCACCTCTAACTGTACATTAAGAACCACAGGCCGGTGTGTCACCACCCACACAGTGTCAATGTTGGCTAGACATTCACTAACATAAGGTCCAGCAGATTGGTAGAAGCTGTAGTAGCGTCTGGCCCCACCACATGGTAGCTCAATAGACCCTGAACACCTGAAAGTAGATGGTATAGATATGAAATGATACAGAACTTCTAACAGATAGATCTCCAACTGGAAAAAATGCTAATAAAACAAAGCTAATACTAGTCTTAACTATAGTTTTAATAGTTTAATAAGTTTATAGTTAAAATATGTTCATTCTAAATGAAATAACTAAAATCTTAAATGAACTGATTTTTAGTGTGTGTGTATGCATGTGCATGCATGCACACGCATTCTTGTGTGACTATGGTAAGTAGAAGGCTCCAAGTGGATATTTTACCTTTCAAACTAGATACACTTTTGCTGGGTTTTTTTTTGTTTGTTTGTTGGCTTTTTGGGGGCAGGGGATTTAATAACACAACAAGGGCACATTGATTTTTTTTTAAATCAGTTAATGGATGTTAAACATTTGTTAATTTTTACTTGTAGTCAGTGTGAGCTAGCCTGTGAAGGGTTTTGAACAACTGTTTTCAGCTTGAGAATCAAATGTCCTACCGCTGGACCATTAAGGCTCAGTATGAGACAGTACTTGGCATTGGCATTCAGCTGACAATCCTACCATTAAGTAATAATTTAATCAGTATCTGTTGTCTGTCTATATTGTCTACCTGCACATACACATACATTATATTATGTATTTGTACATTTTGTTTAATTTTCAACAAGACATGACAAAGGGGTTTACTTGGCATTTTTTAAAAGTAGGGTCCTGAGAGTCCCAACCTAAAAACCTAAGCATCCCAAAAACAGTTGCTGATAACAGATTATGCATGAAATAAATAAACAAAATAAATGTATTTAGATTTTATCTTATTTTATGCTGAATAAATAAATTGTCTCTTTTATGGAACAAAAAGGTCTCACTACACTATTCACACTACTCCTTTTTTTTTTTTATTCGGGACTGAGACAATTACATTACGAAAACATTTTTCATATTTTTATGAGTCCCATGGGATGGAAGTTTCTCTGATGTTGTTGCATCCTTTACATAATTTTTGCATGACAACACAAAAACAATAAAGAGACAGACAAAACACAAACAAAAGAAAAGGTGCATGTACATGTAGATGACATATGTCCCTTTTATTCCATACTGTGCTTAAATTTATTATGAAAAAGGATAATTTTATTGTAAAGAACAACTTTCTGTTGGCATGATGTCACAGTTCAGTTTGGCATTCAAGTTTCAAATATCAATATTTTTAATCAAAATTGAGTTATTGCCCTTCATCAATAGAAATATTAGTTTCAATAAGTGAACACTGTAATTGTAACTGCAGTAGTCAGACCAAAAAACATTCGGGGCTCTTATGGATTTTTTTTTTATTTTGGTGGAAGACGGTTGTTGTTTTTGTTTTTAAGAGTTTTTTTTTTTTTTTTTAATATACATTTACCAATATTAGATATAGAAAATAAATGAAATACAGAATAAAGATGGGAGTTGGCTCTTTTTTTCTAAGGAGGACTTGAAAAATCTAAATAAAACAAATAAATTATAGATTTTTTTTTTTTCTGACATTACCACTTTAAATATAAACAATTACACATTCCCTACTATCACATGACTTGACTTTAAATCCAGTGAACCATATCTCCTTAGAAAACAACAGGACTACAAAATACATTAACAACAGTGCCACATAAAGCTCATGTTTATGTGTTTATTATTCAAGTTTGCACACACAAAAAACCAACAAACTAATGGGTATGGGTTAAACAAAACAAAGCTCTTAGAAGACATAAATCTGCCCATTATGGCGGTTGCACCAGATTACCTAGAGAAAATACACTACAGTTAAAATAGTTTCATCAAGGTGACACAGGCAAGCAGAGTTACCCTTAGTTACGCATGCAGGCTACAGTGACCCGCTCAACAAATTCTCATCTCATTCATACATTTATATATATAGATAGGACAGGCACAGATAACTTTCATAACTTGAGGCAAAAGTGGGTGCGGAAATTATGAATGGAATGTTTATGATTATATTTTAAAAAAATATATATATATATATATATATAACCAATTCTATTTGAACTGACATCTTATAACAAAGGGCACATTTTATTTTTAAAAAACATATTTTTCCGTCATGCCCCAATAATATTGTACCCTTGATGTTTCTTATTCCCAAGGCCAACCAAGGAAATAATTTCAGTGCTCTTCAAACAACAAATTTTAACTCCTGCTTTAATCAATAAATCTTATACAATACGGTCCCAATATTGGTTAAAACATTAATTAGACTGTCTAATCTGTCTAAACCAACACACAAGTCCAATATCTACATGTATGTGTACAGAGAAACCTACACATGTGACCATCTGTTTTAAGCATACATATAATTATTATGTTAATAGGTCATCTTTTCTCATTCACAAATCATCTAAACATTTAGTGCATTATGACCTGTATTAAGCAGCAGCCTCTCTTAAGATGTGACATTTATTTAAATCATTATGTGAGAGCTTAAGACTGTCATGGCTGTATTTGACTAATCCACACTGACTGTTTCTATTAAAAACCTCTAAGTGTAAAATTTACTACAGAAAAGTTCTATATTTACACTTTGTTTTTAATTTTAATCAACAACTCAACAGACATTGGTACAAATGATTCAACTACTATCTCAAAACCCACCAACTATTTGTGTGCAAATGCTGACAATTAAAGGCCTATAACTCTCTTAAGTAATACCTGTGTTGTGTGCCATTGAGGCTTACATGACTGCTGGATACAGAGAATAACTTGTTAATGATGTAGGATAAAATGTCTGTTAATGAGGTACAATACTGTATTTAATCTGTACAGATACATGTAAGAGAGGAGCGGGACGTAGCTCAAACAGTAGAGTGTCCATCTGTGAACCGGTCGGTCGTCGGATCGATCCTTCTCAGGAGACCCATTTGCAGTTTGTGCTATTTTCCGTTCCAACCAGTGGTCCAAAACTGGTTCATCAAAGGCCATGGTATGTGCTGTCCTGTCTGTGGGAAAGTGCATATACAACACAACCCCTAAAATTGCCCATGGCAATCAGCAATGCTATGGAGATTGCCACACAGTTTTTCAAGATCCCTGGCTGCTTATCGAAAAGAGTAGCCAATGTGGCGGCAGCTGGTTTCCTCTAAAGACATATGTCAAAATTACCATATGATTGACATCCAATAGCCAACGATGAAATAAAAATAATGACATCAATTTGACAAAAATAATGTTTTATAGTTCCCGGGGGATGTACAAAACCCTAAGTGATAAATTTAGAAAATTGTTTGAAGTCTATTATAAGAGCATATTGATGTGACGGAGAAGACTGTTATTATGCATTGCACTGGTAGTTGTGAAACATTGTTTTTCTCAACTTATCATAAGGACTTAGCAAGTTTTGTGAAAACACTGTCAATAATAGACTTAGCGAGTTTTGTGAAAACACTTGACAACCACAGAATTAGCAAGTTTTATGAAAACATTAGTCAACTACAGACTTAGCGTTCTGTGAAAACGCTGTCAACAATGGACATAACGAGTTTTGTGAAAACTCTCATCAGCAGCAGACAGTGAGTTCTGTGTAAACACTCTTCAATTAAGGCTGGCACAATACAAGTGTAAATAGGAAATGAGAAGCAGGATGTGAGGTCAAATCAGCGATTATTAACTGTTTAATATTCAACCGCACCCTCAAAGCATTATGTTGCATCATAATCACCCAGTATTACACTGACTCCACACCCAGAGAATCTACATACAATAATACCAGACACCTTGATTAATATCTGCATAATGATCATATATCTATTTTAAATGTCAGGTCTGATATCACAGCGACAAACCTATCACAGATGATATTAATTTTTTTATAATTACTTAAACAAACATATCCTGTAAAATCTCCCAGTTTTTCTCAACCAGGCCACAGATTTGATAGACTTAGGGAGAAGGTTATATACATGTACAACAGATTTTCTCAACCAGCCACAGAGTTGATAGACTTAGGGAGAAGGTTATATATATGTACAACAGATTTTCTCAACCAGCCATAGATGTGATAGATTTAGGGAGACGGTTATATACATGTACAACAGATTTTCTCAACAAGCCATAGATTTGATAGATTTAGGGAGGTTATATACATGTACATGTACAACAGTTGTTCTCAACAAGGCCACAGATTTGATAGATTTAGGGATAAGGTTATATACATGTACAACAGTTTTTCTGCCTCTTTTCATCTTTGTTGGCCTCAGTGGCTCAGTGGTTTAGCTGCTGATCTCACGGCTGGTAGGTACTGATATCAAATCTCAGTTGAGGCATGGGATTTTTAATCTCGATGCTGGCTCCAACTCAGAGTGAGTGCCCATGAAGGCTCAATGGGTAGGCGTAAGCCACTTACACCGACCAGTGATCCACAACTGGTTTATCAAATTTGGTAATATTGTATAAAAGATGCCGTGCTGCTAATCAGAAAGAGTAGCTTATGTGGCAGTAGCTGGTTTCCTCAAAATGACCACGAGTCACAGAATACAATATATCAGATACCTAATAGCAGCTGAATAAACAATGTGCAGGGGTGCTGTTAAACAAAACAATACTTTCCTTTCCTTTTCTTCTTTTTTAAAAGTTGTTTCTTTCTTTTTAAAATCTGTTAACCCCCAATTAAATATACCATTTTGTTTATACCTAAATCCGCTGTTGGGTTTATCTTAACAGTTTTTTTTTTATAAAATACATATGAGTGAATTTAGATCTAATAAGTCTGACATGTATGCAGAATAACCTACGTGTTTCACATTTTATTTAAAGTGGACCCCCAATATTATGACAATATGGTGAGGTTTCTTTTTAATTGGGGGAACAGTATGCACCTACTTCCACCTCTCCCACCCCAACTGGGTATGGGGTTGGAAGTATACATAAAACCTTTCAATTTACAAAACATATATTTAAAATGTTTTTACTATTAACTGTATAACAAATATAAAATGTGTGTAAGTTACTATGGGTTTTGTACTAAAAGAATTAAAATTATAAGAGTACTTACCTTTCATAGCACAGCTCTGCAGCCACCTCTTTCCATCCATTTGTGTTGTTATGACAGTGACAGTCATTACCTCGCTGTACATTCGCAAATGTAAAACTGAAGTGAAAGATAAATTTTTGGTATTATTATTAAGTCCAAACTACAAATAACTTTGACACCACACTAACAAATTTCATTATCAGTTATCAACTAGTTGCTGGAATTTCTCCAGCTCCTATGAAATTGGGTCAAACACGAAAGATAAATGAAATATCCAGGTAATTTGTCAAAAATTGTTTTGCAATTTCCTCATAGATCTGTCAATGTATAATCTGTTCTTGTACTATGGAAGTTCAGCCGGTTATTTCACACAGTCTGAAATCAATAAACATCATGTAATAGGCGAGATCCCTGCGTGATAACAATGAATAAGAGAGATTTCACCATGGAACAGTGTAAAATAACACTGGAATCCAACAGAGTACAATTGATCTTCAAGCCACCAACATAAATCTGCTAATTTATAATACAGTTGAGTTCAGTATTTAAATTTTCTAACATAATATAGCTGGGATCAATATTTAAATCAGCTAACAGTTGTATTCAGCTGATAAATCTTCTAATATTATATTCATTATTTAAATCAGTTAACATAATACTGTTGTGTTCAATATTTAAATCTCCTAACATAATACTGTTGTGTTCATTTGCTAAATCTGCTAACTTATAATACAGTAGTGTTTTATATATAAGTCTTTGATACAACTGTGTTCATTTGCTAAATTTGTTAAAATAATAGTTGTGTTCAATATTTAAATCTTTAATTCCACCATGTTTAAAAAAGGGCAGGACAATATTTGCCCTCGTTAGAAGTGAAATTGAAAGGGCATTGCAGCAAAGGGACATGGCGGCACAGCAAATGCCTCAGTGAAATTCAACCCTTGTAATTTTGCATGTACATGTATCATGTATGTAATATCAGCTATAGAATATTTATGAACCAAGTTTGGAAAAAAATTGGTCAGTTTAAGTAAATGCAAATCAGTTCAAAGAATTGATATAAAATATATCTGTTGATATTTACACGAGAAGAAACTGTTAACATAAATCATTAACGAGGTCAACAAGAACATGTTTCTGTGGCATAAAACACAGAGTTGTTTTTTACTGTGACGGTTTTAAGTAAACCTACCCTTCAGACAAGCATTATGGACTGATTTTCTTGATGTAAGTGTTAGAAGAAAACATTAAAAAGTAGTCTTTACATGTGATTATATCTCTTCTCAAGGTTTAATGTAAATATTCACCTGCAAATGCAGTTTGTTTGGCAAAGTTATTGATCATATATATACATGTATGTAATATAGCAGCCACAATTATATATTAGCAACGTGGCAATATTTGCCAATGAAATGAATCACTAAATATCATTAGATAGGTAGTATAAAACTGCCATTGTATAACAAGTTTTTAATCACCATCTGATTGCATAAGAACTTCACGTTCTGAATATATTCAAGTTTAACATCATGATGCTTTAACTGCTGAAACAAAATAAAGAAAATAATATGTATTTAATGACACCTCAGCACATTGGGTAATCTGTACCTATTAGGTATCAAACTGAAAAGAGTATTTGTAAAGAAACCTGTACCACCTCACAAATTATTCTTTCTGATCATCAGCACTAGACGACATGGCTTAAATGTCCTTGCAGTTTTATAAATATGAAGGGGTTGAACTTCAGTGTTTTTGGGGACATGGCGATTATTGTTTTTGATTCCTATGAATCAAGAGGGCACAGCAGCAATATTTGTCTTCATTAGAATGAAATTGAGAGGGCATTGTGGCAAAGGGACAGGGTACCATGGTAAATGCCTTGGTGAAATTCGACCCCTGAATATATACTACTCAAAAGAATTTAAGGATCAAAGGAAAGTTTTTGACCCTTTTTGTAAGTATGTCTTTTTAAGACAGATAGGGTTAGAATATTCCCTTTTGTGTTGTCATTTGGACTATAGACTTCACTTTATTATGGAACATTCAATAATTGCACTTAATCTTTAGAGATTTTTTAAGTTAACCCAAATTTCCTTTTCATGGACTTGAAGCAAGAATTTAATCAGACTTAACTGACAACCTGCCTCGAAACACCCATTGTGACACCTCATACACCATTTGCATTTGAATGTTTTTCCATGCATGCCAATTTTAGCAATAAAAGGGATGAACATTTTCCTTTCATTATCACTTTAAATTTTAGTTCGTTACCTTATATTTATATGCAAAAATAGTTTCGATCCTTAACTTCTTTTGAGTAGTATATGTACATACATGAAGCTGAACATACAACTTTCTCTGACCAACTACAACATATCAAACTTCCCCTAAAGTTATCAACAGAAATAACAAAATTTATGGTTGATGTCTACCATTCTGACTGGTTGAAAATGAAGTTTCAAAGCACTGGTTTATATTAATTTATAATCTTGACCTTTTTATAAAAGGATCCTCAAAATGATGTATATGTTGATCAATGCTTCAGTGACCAATTAACTGTTCAAATCTTATTGGGTAAACATAAATCATTTGAGTATACCATTGGACCATAATTAATTGTGACTTTTGACACCGGAATAGTTTTCTTCTTCAGAACCAAAAGGGTGAAGGTAATGGAGAAAAGGGTCAAAAACTGTTTCTCACCTAGACACAAGTTCTATGTGGAATATCTTTTGATTTCAAGATAAATCTGGGATACATTGTAGCTTCATAAACCTACATTGTACATACACCCTTTGTGCACCAGATGCAGCTCACTTCGGGGCATTCAGTGATGCCAGTAACTGCCAAACAGCATTTATTTCAGTTTTTATTCATTCTTTATTTATCAAATGGTAATGCTGACCATGTTATTTTTAACTGATTCATAACACACTTTTAACAGTTTGTGAACCTCATGAATAAATCTGTGAACCCAGTCAAAGCTACATGTAAATGAGGTTTCATACCAAATTCAAATTAAAAACTCAAAGAAACAAACCTATTTAAAGGAAATGTCCCACAGAATTTAAGGGGCTTTGTGCACTAAATATTGATTTCGAATGAAACTTACATGCATTTGTTATACTAGATCTCGTTTTCATATCACGCAAGACATTTTAACTGAACCATGGTATAGCTATGTTGAGTCGATAGATTTTTTTCATAGTTAAAAATGTCAAATTTCAAGATCGGAACTCCTCGTATTTTTTGGCAGCTTTAAAAATATTTACACATTTTAAAATAATGGCTAACGAGGGAATACCCGTCACATGACTCGAAACATATACGTAACATCTTCAACAGAATAAAAACCATTATTTTTTTCTGATTTATTTGTTCGTGAGCATAATTCATTATTATTTTTAAAATATTGATAATAAGCTAGATGCAGTGGTTATGTAAGTAAATGAAGTATTTCTATGGACAAATCAAATGTTTATATCTAAAATTAATTCGTTTGGAAATTAATTAGGTCAAGGGTCAGTAGGACTATGTGTTTAACACTACGTACTCTTCTCCGTTTTAATTTGGTTCTTAATACTTACCAGCCAATTATTTTTAAGCATTGTCATAAATAATGTAATTTTAAAAGTTGGTTGTAGTAATTTTAATTTTATTTTTGTAAACTGCATTAACCAATGTCATTTAAAATCTTTTCATTGAGGATTAAAATAGGTTAACAGTAAGTACCAATATCTGTATAATTCCGCATTCAATATGCATAATTTAGCATGGTTGTCAAAACAAAACTGTGCATAAAATAGATTTTTTACTAAACGCAAACAAATGTATCTAACAAACTTACCTGATAAAGTGATATCACAATTAAAACATTATACCACTACATATTCATATAATGTCTTGTTCAAACACAAAATATCACAGTTAAAAGACTGTATCAGTATATATTCACACAATAACTTGGTCAAACACAAGATATCACAATTAAAAGATTAAACCAGTATATACATGTATTCACATACGAATATCTGTAACTTACTGTAAGCTGCAACATACCATATAACCAAAGATGAATATAAAATAAAACGTCCTTTGTTGAAGTAATTTCAAAATTCTTAAAAGCCAACAAACATTTTAAAAAGGTGAAACTGGAAACGAAAATCATCTGAAAAGCCTACCTGAGAGAAGTGTCACTCGGCTGTCAAGGTTTGTTAGTCATGTTAAACGAAATCACAAAAGTCGACAGAAAAAACGTAAAATGATCTGCACCACCATAAAAGAAGAAAATGCAGAACTGTAACGGGGGACAAAGCTGTCGAGTGAATTGCAAACCTAGCGTGACAGCGACACAAGTTGGTGACATTATAATTAAGGTTTGTTTTTGCAACCATTCATTATGGCCAGTTTCAGTCAGGTTTATGACACTTAATTCACAGGTAATGTGGGAACTTTCTTTCACAATCAAATGGGGACCTTCAGTTTGTGAAATGGATCTGCGTGCAACGTGAACGATTTATGGGAGGACGTTATTATTATTCTCCTAGCAACCTTAGAAAACAACTTCGACCTAACAGTGTGTTATAACATGTATACACGTAATCAGATGCAGCAACAAACGAAAAAAACGAAAACTTGCTTATAAAGTATCGTCATTATACATGTATGTAAACGGTCGTCAGCATGGTTAAAGTCACAATTTGTTATTCATTTACGGTCAACTGTAAAATGTTAGTCTTTAATAAACCAGACTACAACAGTACTAGTCTGAGTAGCTCCACATCACACAGGGATTTATCCAGGATTTTTTACCAGGGTCCTATGGCTGAAGGGATTGAGAAAATTTGCATAATTTTAGTTATAATTGTGAAGGTATTTTTCATACATGTACCACTGAATTTATGTAACTGTAATATTATACTTATTAACCAATTTGGGAATTTATAGTCCAGAAATTGGGAATTTTTCGGTGCAATTTGCCTTTGGCAAGGGGCCGAACTTCGGTACCATATAAATCTGGGATAAATCTCTTTCACATGTAATATATCTGGTGTCTGAATTTTTATGTTGACAACATCAGGTTAATAAAAAAGCTACATGTATGTACACGTATTCTTCTGGGTTTTTTGTGACCAAACCAGGCTGAGTTGCTAATAACACCCAAGTTTTATGGAGAAGCTTGTTTGGCAATTCTAAAAATGTCCATTTTTAAAATCAAAAAAACATTGTACATAATCCCATTTTTACCTATTCTCTAACTTCCTTAATAGTCTATGTTTACTTTTGTGCTGGAAGGTCATTAAATAAATAAATTCCATAACCAGAGTTGATGTGAAAAGAATCAAAGATAACAAAGAGATTAACAGTGAACCATATACCAGCCTTAGAGGTGGAGTGGTTAAGTTGTCAGACTCATGCCTGGTAGAGACTGGGATCTCAATCAAGGAATGAGTTTTAATCTCAATATTGGCTCCAACATAGACAGAGTGATTAGCAAGGCTCAGTGGGTAGGCCTACACCGCTTGTACCAACCAGTGGTCCACAACCAGTTTATCAAAGGTCATGACATGTTTTATCCTGTCTATGGGTAAAAACATATATAAAAAATCCTTGTTGCTAATAGAAAAGCAGTAGTGGGTTTCCTCCAAAGACCATGCATCATAGAATACTGTAAGACTGACATCTAACAGCTGCATAATAAATAATGTGTTGCAGTATTTTTAATAACAATAAGTTACAAACAATACAGGAAATTGTGAAACCAGACTATACTGTCACACAACATTTTGCACAATTTGGTCTTTTATCCATTGTTAAAAGTAAATCAACATCGCCTCAATCTGGTCTTCACCCTACAGTCTCGACCTTCATCTTCACTGCAAATAGTGCAATGTCCAACAGTTTTGTTATCTACACAAACTTTATCAGTCTTTCCACATAATTAAAACGTAATTTATTCTGATTTAATGCAAAATGGAATTTGATATCTGATTAGCAAAAATGTCAAAACTTAAAACCCATTCACTTGCACCAAATTTATAATTAAAAAAATTCTTCTTTTTTTGCTTAAATATTTTTGCAGTGTTGCAACAAAGAAATCCCAGTTCTTTTAGCTATATTAATCTATGAAATATACCTAGAGATCATACCATCTTTATTTTCTTTCAGTTTGTGAAAACCAATAACGAACAGTATTATCAAGGCTTCTGTCAAATTATCTGACCTGAGCCTCAGACAACATAATCCGGTGTACTTTTCACACAAGCGACAGCTAATTTTGTCAAGTGCACAGGATTATTGCTTCATACTGCCAAGAGTTCAAACATCATTAAATCATTTCACCTGCTGACAGCCACAAGAGAAACAGATCTCTCTAACACGCCTAATGAAAAACCATACCTGTTTTGAATAATGCTAGCAACCAAATAATTAAATTATAATGCTCATGAAATTATGGTATTTATTTTATTTAGAATTTCATTTTCTTATCCTTGTGAAGACAGGAATTCTGTGATTAATCAATACAGTTGTACATGTATTAACTAACTTCTACTACAGGCTATAGCTAAGGTTAAATTAATTTTATTCGGAAAGAAAAACACCTGCTAAAACAATGTTGAAAAATTGTAATTAGGCCTGGATCAAGCAATTAATCAAATAACTGATTAATTTATCAATCTGGATTGAAAAAAAATGACTGTCAATCTGTTAACACTACTAATAAATTATCAAAATGTTCACCCTAACAATGTAACATCTGGTAAGATTTCTTTTCTTCAAAATATATTTCCTCACAAAAATAAATACTTTCTGTGTTTATTTATAGGTGGGTTGTTTTTAACCACCTGCATATTTAAAAACATAAGATCTACATGTATACTGGATTCAACTATTAAGTGGAAATTCAGAAGTGTGGAACAGGCTTCGGTGGCACAGCAGTTAATCTGCCAGTCTCACGATTGGTAGGTACTGGAATGGGATTTTTAATCTCAATACCAGCTCCAACCCAGAGTGAGTGCTCTACAAAGGCTCACTTGCACTTACACTGACCAGTGGTCCACAAATGGTTTATCAAGGCTATGGTATAAACTATCCTGTCTGTGGGAAAGCACATATAAAAGATCCCTTGCTACTAAACGGAATGAGTAGCCTACATGTCAGTAGCGGATTTCCTTTAAAAGACCAGGAGTTACAAAATATCATGTATGTTAAACAAACAATCATTTCCTTTCAGAAGTGTGAAAGATCACTCAAACTGTAATCAGATCTTCAACAATTAATGGACATATTCAGTGCATGTACCTGCTATACTTAAACTGTGTTAATTATTCAATACCACCATATTTCAAAGCATAAGGCCTGTAGTTGCATCTAGATTCAACCTACTAAGTGGAAATTCAGAAGTGTGAAAGATCACTCAAACTGTAATCAGATCTTCAACAATTATTGGACATATTCAGTGCATGTACCTGCTATACTTAAACTGTATTAATTATTCAATACCACCAAATTTCAAAACATAAGTCCTACACCAGCTGCATCTAGATTCAACCTACTAAGTGGAAATTCAGAAGTGTGAAAGATCAATCAAATCGTAAATAAATCAGATCTTGAACAATTAACTGAAATGTCCAGTGCACATACTGGCTATACTCACTGTATTAATTATTCAATATCCAAAGCACCCAAGGTGAAAATACAGACAGCACAAACTACATAATTTTAAAACAATCGAGTACCCGGCACATGAATTAAGGTGAAAACTTTCCAAATACTAGAGATTATCACTGGAGAGATAATAATTTCACTTCTCTGTGGCTAGCCATTGGACATCAAATGTTTTGTAGTTTATTGTTATTTTTCCTATGTGCACTTATTTTAAATAAATGAAAAAGACTACATTTACACTAATTTTAATATACTGGACTAACACAGTTCATTTTTCATACCTTTTGAAAACAATATAAAAAAAAATAAACATAAAAATACAAGAGTGAGAGAAATAAACTTAGAAGTTAGAAGGCTCAAAATGTAATGCAATCAATATACAATGGCTCAGCCCATTCATATCATTTGCAAGCTAAAACCAGACAGCATTTTGTACTGACTCAGTTTGAATAGATTTTTGTATTGAGTAGAGACAAAAATTTAATCTCCTAATATAACTTATAAGCATGAAATAAATGACATTACAATGTATTAAAGGAATACTGAAGTCTACAGTGTTCCATATAAAATGGATTAATGTATTTACAAAGTATTAGTTAAAAATATATATAAATTTAAACAAAAATGTCTTTGTCTTTTTGTAAGAATATAGTCGTAGTGCATGATGTCAGACCATAACAAGCATTGTCCAAACTTGTAATGGCCTTTAATAGCAGGTGTTTCCACGAAATAAGTTAATTGTTATTACGTCTTTGTTGGTGAGAAATCGCCTTTCTATGAATGGAAATGTTATTATATTGGTATTACAGTTAGTGCTTGAAAAAAAATGATCCAAATAAAACCAGAAATGTGTAATCGCTAACTTTAAAAACTGTTGTCTGAATGAAGTTACGCAACCATGTTCATTGGCCAACTTGTAACTGCTGCACAACAACCAGTCTCTTATGGTAACATATCTGCCTAATGATGATGAAATCTCAGTCAGATCCTCTATCACTATTGAACATAAACATGGATATAAGCCATCTAATAATGCAAGCAAAACTATAAACAATACTGAAATGAATCTTTCCGATACGATAATACTGTTTTCACTTTGTTATTATTCCAGGTCATACGTCACAACCCGCATCACGCAGCTTTCTTGCGTAGCATTCTTATTCATGCATGTGAGAAATAATCTGTGTTTGTAATGTTCATTAATCCTAAATCCATGTACATATTAAAACTTTTATTGCACCATTCTTGTTTCCGATTTGGCTGTGAATACCTTACCGTAATGTATTCAACAAATTATTATCTCGAACATCAGAATTCTTATTATTTATATTATTATACCAGTATTGTATATGTTTATCTCCACATTTGTGAAGCATATGCCCTCTACCCCATTTCAAAATTATGTTGAATGAGTAAATACCATTTGTCTTTGCATCATTTGCATGTGTTCGTTCGATACAATGTCTTAACGGAAATACATATAACATGGGTATAGTATGCTGAGAACGTCTAAGTGTATAAATGAAACTATAACTGAAAGGAGTTTGGTAAATGATGCTCTTTTTATTATTTTCTTTTTATTATTGGGGGACGCGATAGTGAAAATGTAAAATGAAAGCTCGATAGCAAATGTTTTCAGCCACGAAAATATTTTCAGATACTGTATTCCCCGTGTTATCGGTTTCTATCAAATCGAATCGGCACTTTTCGTTACTTTCCGTTTCGCTCCGGCCATTGGTGTGACATATTTTTAATGACCTCTGCCACCGTTTTGGATGCCTACTCTTTCCCACGGAAAAGGGTCTGTGTTTCTGTTTTAAAAATCGTTTAAAATGCTCAGTCTAAAGGCACCAACACCAAAACATAAGACAGGAGTCAAGTCAAAAGTGGAATAATATTCTGAAGCCTTGGAAAGGAAAAGAAAGATGAAAGATTTATGATGAATGTAAAATGTTTGTAGTGACCAAAGTGTGACCCCACAATGGCCAATGTTTACTTTTGTGCTGGGAGGGGGTGGGGTCGTTAAATAAATAACATGTAAAAGAAGATTGTTCCAGAAGATGGCTGGATAGATGGAGCTTGCTTGATAAAGGTAAAAAGTCTACGACATTCTTTAAGATCTGTTAATGTGAATGAAGGGCCAATAAATGGGGAGGGTGTGGGTGAGATGGCAGACATGGGCATAAATTCTGGAATTGGGGGACACATCCCACCGTTTTTTGGATGGGGGGATGCCTATATAATTATCCCCCCTCCAACCCACACAAATTTTTTGCTTCATAAAATTGAAACTAAAATCTCTAAATAATAATCTTTACCAGCATTTCTCTTTATTGTATTAATGTAACACTTAACCATGTGGTCTTAGTCAAATATACTATTTAGTGATAGCTCTGCGCCCCCACCCCCACTCCACCCCTTTCAGGAAGTGCTTTTCGCCATTTTGTTCAGTATCGCGTTGCGAATCGCTGTACAAATCTAATATACAAAATAAGTAATTGCTAATCAATTTACACTGATTAATCAAAATTTTATGGGAGGGCCAGTAAATTTTGTGGGGGGGGCCAGTAACTTTTCAAATCCACTGGCTCACGGGCCAGTGGTTCAAAAACCTTAATGTCAACACCTGTCTGGCAATGGCAGGTGTTGATATTATATAGCCAGGGCTTATAGAATTTTGTTTAAATCCACTTGCCATCGGACCAATGATTATCAAAATTCACTAGCCCGACCCTCTAAAAATAAAATTCAAACTTGACGATCGGATCGACTCGCTACATTCTGTAGGAATAATTTATTATTTTGTACCAAAAATGCACCCCGATTCATTGTTAGATTAGTGTCACCGTTTTCAAAAACAAAAGAACACAATAGATCTATCAAATAGTGACCTACAAGTTTATTTACAAAAAATGCCATGTGCGATCCGAGTCACGGCGATTGTCTCAGACTTCGCGGATGACTGACTTGTTCGGAGTAAGACTAAAAATTGACAACCTAAAGCAAAATAATCATTACCTTCAATGTAATAGGTAACAATGGATCAATTAATTACTTATAATAATTGTATTTTTAAAGATAAAAGAACAGAAAAGTTTGATTTGATTTGACTGGAAGAAAACAAATCTCTGTAGGGAGGGCCATTCGGTAGTCTTTGGGATATTACGATATCTGGCAGGAAATAGAAAACTTGGACTGTGTTTTTTTGCAGATTACTCTTGCGAGTTATTTGACGTTTTCCAAGCTAATAATAGTCGGACTTTATTATCGAGACTAGTATGCCGAGCGCTTGTTTTGTCCAGAAGAAAAAAATCTCTGCAGTGAAGCGATTTGGCACTCTTTGGGATATTACGACATCTTGCCAGGAACAGAAATCTTGCCAACCTTTGACAGCATTATTTTGCTGATTACGCTAACGAGGTATTTGACGTGTTCCAGGCTAATTATAGTAGGACTTATTTTATATCCAAACGAGTATGTCGAGCGCTTTTCATTGCAGTAGTTTCGTTCCGTTTTCTTCTTCTTTTTGAAATTCCACTAGCCTTCGGGATAGTGGAAAGTGATTATTTGGTAGCCCGACTGCAAAAACCTCTAGCCATGAGTGTAGGGCTACCGTATTCTAGAAACCCTGATATTGCTGACCACCACTTGTAATAAGATGTCATTTTAATTGTTATAAATTTAATATAATCCTACTAAACTACACATCTTCAGCATGAAGTTATCAAAATTCATGGCAGCAATCACTAGTGTTATCATAAAATTGGTTTGCGGTATATTGGCAGTATTTAAAAAAAATATTAACATGTTACACAATAAATTAATTCCTTGAAATGGCCATTACAGTGCCACCACAGTAAAATATTTAGTGATAGCAATTAAGTTTCATATCGTCAGAATTTCAAGCACAGAGCAGTTTTTTCTCCGTTATTCATTACATTTTTAGGCCACACCATGTATATCTAATTATAAAGAATGTTTTCCCAGGTAAATCTGCTAAACACTTACCTGTGTGATCTGCAATATCGAGAACATTCTACAACAGAAGAGTTATTGGTCCTGTGTACATGATCAGTGACATATCCCTCCTTTTCATAGCAGCCATGATACCAAGATTCAGCTGAAACTAAACCCCAAAATAAACAAGTTAGTGTAAGAAAACAAGCTGAACTTGGTCAATTATAAAACAGAAAAAAACAAAGAAAAATTGATTATTTCTTAACTGTCATTTCTATGATTTGGTTATCAACAAAAACATGAATAGTTGTGACTTCTCAAACTGGCAAAATACTAGTATGCAATGAGCTCAGGGGTTAAAAGAGGATTTTATATTGGAGTGATACGGTAGAAAACCTGGCTGTTTTAAACAGATTTAACATTAATGGAATGTCAAATGTTTGTTGGCCCTTACTTGTTTTTTATTTTGTTTTTTACTAAGGGTTTTGGTGTGGTTGTCCAGAAACACTTTTGAAAATGCAGTTGTTTTGCTACTCATTCTGATATGTTCCATACAACTTATTTATTTATATACATACAGTATACAAAATTCACCATATGCACATGAGACTTCTGTCCATTATAAATGCAACTTTTAATCCATGCAAACAGCCAATCACTTACATTGTATATAGTCAATATTTACATTCTGAAATAGGAAGTTGAAAATTTTATAGAACTTTATTCAGGAAAAGCTATTTAAAAATGAAAGAAAACAATGTCATCAAGCTGAATAATTAACACAACCAACAACTGGTTAATCTTCTGGACACTGCAAGCGACTTATCTCGCCGACGTCATGCGAACGCTTGAGTACTGGAGGCGACATATGTAGCCATTCGAACTGGCCCTTTCAAATTAGTATTTCCTGTTGCTTAAATGCATTATGCGAGGAAATGACGCAATACCTATATACATAGGATGTTCCCAATTGCAAATGACAGATTTTTGAAGCGTTAGGACTCCTTTATCGATCGAAATTTTCGGTGTAAAAGCAGGTCTTTTTCTGACCGTTTTTCGTAAAGTGACGAGCAATGGTGGCGCAGGCTACGCAGAGACTTTGAAGAGCTAATAGGGAATAAATATTAGTTTGGGGTTTACTGAAGGTGAGGATTTTGATTCTGAATATCGGCAGCGAATGTTCAAATAAAAATTTTGAATGACACCGAGTGTGAGGGCGAGAATATGGTGTTGAATGTAAGCGATCCGACCATAAATACAAACTACCAAGTGTGGTTTATGGTTTTTTATTTTTATTTTTTTACACATTTCTAGACCGCAAGTTGTGGACCTACAAAAAAAGCCCTTCAAAACCCAAAAATAATATTAATTTGTTCATACCGTTATATTATTTTATTATTTTGTTATGTTTTAAATTCAAAACATTTGACCAAAATGAGATGCCTCTCAAAATGATTATATTCAAAATTAATCCAGTTTTTTGGGGAAGTAACTTAAAATAATTCAGTAGTCTAAAGGTTAACTAGGTATTTTGGGTGAAATGCTAGTGCATAAATTCATTGGACAGAATTATATACCAGACAAATAAAAAACCATGGGAAGAAAAACATTATTTAAAAAAAAAATTGTTATCAAAATTAATTAATTTTATATGGCTTTATAGACAATGTTCACGTAATTTAGATGGGTTTCAGTATCAAGTAACGTAATTTTGATGCCACAGATAGTAGCCAGGTTTATGTTCATCCACTGAGCCATACACGTCTTTTTGGAATTTTCATTAATTTTTATTTTATATCAATAAATAATATTCACATTATCAACCATATGTTAGAATTAAGCATGGTGTGACATTTTAGTTCTGCTGCACTAAAGACTTGTACTACAGAGATGTAAACAGTCTGGTGATGTTATTAGAGTATGTACAGATGTCATTAAAATTATTAACTCAAAAATTAAGAGAAAATTGTAAATTATGTTTACCCCGAACTTTAAATTTTAATGCTCATACATGTAGATAGTAACTATTTCATATTAGTATCACGAATTTGGTTATACATGGCAATGTCATATTTTTAAGTTTTGTGCAAAGGGCATCCTTAAAAATATACAAGTTTGTTTGTCATAATCCGACTGACTCAATGAAATTGGGCCACTCAATTACTTATTTTTAATACTTCGCTTGAAAAAACAGACAATAACTTTCTATTGGGACCAATTTTGTTTTTTTCCACCATCTAACAGCCTGAAAATGTTGGACACATAGAAGACATGGTTAGATTTCATTGCTGATATTTGCCAGGATGCACTGACAGAAGACAATATATGAATATGATTTTCACAGTCACTACGGAAATAAATGACCCCACAGTGTCAAAACTTACTGTCGATGCATCTCAAAGAATTGATGACATCCTGAGTTTGACCCTCAAATCATGGTTGTGAGGCTTAATACCAGAAATTTTTTTTATTGGTAATTGGGAATAATAAAAAAAATATTTACCTACCTACCTATCCCCCAAAAATTAGATTTAGATGTTATGGCAAACCAACACTTTTAAGGATGGCCTAAGCTGAAATTATTTTTCAAAGCATTATTCAATGCTAAATGATACTTTGACCTACTGTACCAAAAGATATCTTGGAGAGTTTTATCCACCCCTACTCTCTCCCATTAATAATAATCGAATTTCGTGTCATTGTAATCATTAACTGATTAAGAAATAGTCAAAAATCTTTAAGTGTCATTAATGATTTATCTCAACAAGAGAGTATCTTATGAGTGAAGCAAACAGTTTTCTTCTAAAATCGATAATAACGGTGTTCATGAAACAGAAAGTTGAAGCATACCGATAGGCCTACTCGCTACTGTAGCCCTACACAAACGCAAAGTGGTTCGTAAACCAGCGCCAGAACAGCTTACCTAACAAAAGAAAACAAGCCTGAGTGACTAAAAACAACAGACACATCCTTGTGGACTGCCCCAAGAGGCTTTTCTATTCATTGCGTTATTACATGTCTTTAGAAAAGTCGTGTGCATTGTTTCACAAGTGTCAGAACCATCTTCTGAAAATAGTACATACAGGAAGTTCCAAAATTCCTACTCTGTAGACATTTTAACTTCCGTCTTTCTGTTCTATTTTTGGTATATGCATACGTTCTTTTTATTAATTTCATTTGTTGATGGCGTCATATTAGATAATGAAATATGTCTTCTGATGTTTGTATTAAAGATTTCGCATGTCCGTGAAGGTTGTAAAGCTTAATGCAATCTGGACTATGTACACGCGGAAGTATTGTGCACTTGTTGACCCGGCGGCGGCGCGCTCAGATGGTGCCAGTTAGTGCCAGTGTTTGGTACTTTTGATTGTTTATCATGCGAAATTAGTCAACACGTCTTCGATCGTTGATGTCTTGGAAATGTGTGAATGAGAATCCACGGCGTTAACATTCACACTATTTAATTAAGTGTTCAAAACTATTATGAATCAATAAACAATTTTTTTTTTTTTTAATGTTCGCACGCACTCTTTTAAAGAGGCATTGTCAAAGTTCAGATTTACTTTCGTAAAAATATGTTTTTAACCCTGGGTACCAAAACTATCGTAATGAAAAATATATATATAAAATTGTATACATGTATTACCAAAAATGAATATCCCCTTCCCCATTTTGGGTGGAATTTTTTTTTTTTTTTTGTGGAGAATCTGACAATAGCAGTTCCGAAGCCACCATTTTTCGACCATGCTTACAAACAAGGGTGAAAATCGCTTCCTGAAAGTGGGGGATGTGTGTGTGTGTGGGTAAAGATTATTATTTAGGCATTTTAATTTCAATTTTTCGAAGCAAAACTTGGGGAGGATAATTATATAGGCATCCCCCCTGTCCAAAAAATGGGGGGTAAATTATATTTTAACGTAATTCATTTATGTACTCGTGCGGTAGAGGTTGTTTACCGCTGGTTTTGATGAACGACTCGAGATGATTAAACACATACTCCCACGTATCCTTGACCTAATTAATTCCCAAACAAAGAATTAATTTTAAATACAAACATTTTATTTGTCCATACGTACATAACCACCGCATCTCGCTTATTATTAATGTTTTAAAAATAATAATGAATTATGCTCACGGACAAATAAATCAAAAAAAGTAATTGTTTTTTTTTTTCGTTGAAGGTGTGACATATATATTTCACGTCACGTGACGGGTATTTTAAAACTTCTGAATGTTTTTTAGCTGCAAAGACATATCGTACCAATTTATTTCGCCGCACGAGGAGTTCCTATCTTGAAATTAGAAATTTTTAAATGTGAAAAATATCGATCGACTCGACATGGAATTCCCTATACTATGGTTCAGTTAAAATGTCTTGCGTGATATGAAAACGAGATCTAGTAAAACAAATGCATGTAATTTTCATTCGGATTCAATATTTAGAGCACAAAGCCCCTTAAATTCCGTGGGACTATGCCTTTAAAAGTGACGTAAAGCTACATTCGGATATTATCGGAAATCCATATCTTATTACTATTATTATTATTGTTGTTGTTATTATCTATTTTTATATGTTTTGTTCTTGATTATTTGACTGATTTAAGTTCTTAAAGTATCGAAACTATCGATAAGGAAGGAAACTATTGCGATAACTATCACAATTTTAATTTCCTATCGATATATTGCTATATATACTAACAATCGCGATGCATCGATAGCTCGATCTATCGTTACATCCATAATAGTAAAATATGGTGAGAATTTAATAACGATTGTGACATTTTATCGCAAGTAGTTTTCACCCACAACCAATACCCTAATTATGTTTTAAAAAATAACTTGACATGGATATTTCCATGTGGCGGGTCAACTACCACTCCTAATACAAAGCTGCCTCCAACTGACGTAAATTCTGCACTAGAGGTTTCATAGCCCAAGTTTCTGGCGTTTGACAGCTTTGTTAAATTACTGATATTTGCTGTCTAGCGCCAGAAAACACTATGCTAAAAAGTTTTGGGGTTACTGCGACCAAAAAGTAGCCGGGAAATATAGCTCTAATAACAAACGACTGACAAATCTAATAGTATTTATCTTTAGATCAAAGATTTCCGTGTTCGCTGGTAACAAATATTCCGTATATTAATCGCTAAAGGACGCAGTACGAGAGAAAAAAAACGAACCACGTACCTACTTTTCAGAAAAAGACCCATTAAAAAAAAACATGACGCGAGAGTCACATGACAACATATATGCTAAAGGTTACAGTGTCTGTAGCCTAATTCACGCCCCAAAATATCCCAAATATGCCCCAGAGTGGTTGTTATTGACCCGCCAACATATCCTATTACCCCAATAAAGGAGATATGTGCCCCACCTTTTAGATTGGGGGCAATGGTATCACTCACTTTCACCCGCCATTATATGTACTTAATTATATGTACACATATAACAGTGACAATTAATGATTTGACATCTTTCATATACCAATTAATTATCTTGCATCTAATTTTACTTTTATCGTCACTGTGATCGATACAAATCACATCATTTTGAGGCTAATCTTTCTGAGGCAAGTTACAACAGTTATATGCAACATCAGGTTTATTATTTTAAACATAGCTTTCGGAAAACGACTATATAACATTCATTTCATGTATAACTTACTAATATTACACGTTGATTTTAAATGAATGGTAAGCTTTGGAGAATATTATATTCGTTTTAAGGTCGGTTCGTTTAATCATGTATACATATTCGCAAACAGTTACTTTTAGAAAGCCCCCCACCCCCTTCCTGTGCGCGTTCATATGTATTCGGCACCTTACCCACACAAATGCTATAATATGTAATGCTTATTTATATCATAATAAATATTTAATTGCTGCAATTTAGTGCCCTCAGTAAAATGATAATTAGAACCAGTGCATAAAATTCTTCCAACCAAAACATTTCGGTTCACAATATTCATGTACTCTAAACTGAGATGTAGAAATCATTTAAACTATTCACCTTTGATTTTAAACATAATTTAACTTATGTTTTGAATCCCTTTCCCTCATCCACACCCCAACCCTGTATGTACATATACATTTTGCCACACCCAATACACACCTCACTCAGTGGAAATTCTAATAAATGAACAGCCCTAAATTTCAAAATAAATAT
>JAULBS010086022.1:0-18219 GCA_032355785.1 Symmetromphalus regularis | reverse complement strand
TGCCAATGGACCATTACTAAGACCAACCCATGAAACAAAAATATTTCAACATGTATACTTTCTTTTTTGGTTATGTATATTATCTGGTACACTTTTAGTGTTCTGTTATTCCAAAAACGAGATATCATTTGTTTTAAATTATTTTCATGTTTATGTCTTAATAGTTACGATTTTGCTGTAAATAGCCAAACATATTTACATAACAAAATTGCAACGGTTATACAATTTGCTAGTTGTTGTACATTTGTATGAGATGTTTGTAAATAGAAGCACATATGAATATTCTCTATAGGCAATTAGAATAAACAAGTGGTCGTTATTGCAAGGTTGTTTGCTATTTTCATAGCTGTCATCAAGGCATATGCAGAAAATAAAAGATAGTTTTAAAGACATATTTACTAATGGATGAAACCCAAAGTTAGTTACCAAAAAATTATAATGGCGAAGAACTAAACACTAATAAGCTAAGGCATTTCCAAACTTCTCAGACCCCCTGGTCCCACCTTTGTGAATTGCCATTTAATTCTATTTTCTTCTGAAACTAATCTTTGATAGAGTAACTGTATTACACTTTTTGTATCACTACAGTTTCGTACAGGGATTCCCAGATTGTGTAATGATCAAATGATTTAGTATATAGAACAGGTATTAAAGTTAAAACTGTATGATACATTAGTGTTGTATTAAAGTACATACAGTATTATTACAGTTGAGAGTATACGTGTATATAATCATTTTCAAAATAAAGCATATATTAACACAATATGTCTTTGTTTTAAATAAGATTTTGAACATAAATGTTTCTCTTAGTGGACCACGACTTATCCAAAGATAGGTAAGAGCACAAACAAAAAATAAAATAAATAAAATACACAACAACTACATTACTGCAAATCGACAAGAGTAACATTCCACTTTCCTTATAAAGTATGGTTGCTGTAGATTTGCGACCACCAAAAAATCGTGAAGTCGTAAATTGGTTGCAGATGGACGTAATTGGTTGCTGATCATCCTTTAGTAATTTTGGTCGAAGGAAGTCTGTATATACGTGTTGTTGGGTGTGGGTTTTTTTTTGGGGGGGAGGGTTATGTGGGTTTTTTTAAGAAGATATATTTGACTGCATAGCAAAGGCAAATGAAAAATGAGAAACCAAATGGAAAAAACACACCAAATAGTTTAAAATATTTGTTTTTACTTTTAAATTTATGTAGTTCAAATGATAGAGCATCCCCTAATCGAAACCCATTTTTCATAAAACAATTTAATATTCGAAATTAGGATAGAACATTTTTTTTGTTAATTAAAAAGAAATGCTGACTTTGTTATATTATTGGCAAATGCTACCTTCAAAAGTAATTAGTGCTAATGACATTTATCGTGGTGCTGAATGAAGAACACGTAATATATGTGAATTATGTAACACGTTGATATGAGGTTCATATTATGAACAGATTGGTGGACGTGATAAAAATGTTATTGTTAAACTAGATATTCACACTATTGTTCTAAACATGGAAATGTTACCTTATTACTGTGCACGTTTCTCAAGACAGCGCAAGCGGTCATGACGAAATTCGAATCGATCTCTTCACTGTTCATTACAGGATTGGTTGTATATGTCGTTAACTAACAATCTTGTAGAGTCGGTGGTCTGTCAGTATTGGCTGTGGTGTAGTGGTTATGCAATTAAAAGTAAAGTTTGTTTTATTTAACGACACATCTAAAGCATATACATTTTTATCTTATCATCGGCTATCGGACGTCAATCATATGGTCATTCTGACATACCTTTAGATGAAACCCGCTGCAACCACATAGGCTACTCTATCAGATATGCAGTAAGGGGACTTTTATATGCACCATCACACAGACAGGACAGCACATACCACGGCCTTTGATTAACCAGTTATGGATTACTTGTTGGAACGGAAAATAGCCCAAACTGCAACAATCTTGTAGAGTCAGCGGTCTGTGAGTATGGGCTGTGGTGTAGTGGTTACGCTCTCAGACACTCCGTTCATAAAACAAATATCATGCCTCGACTGAGATTTGATCCCAGTACCTGCAAGTCGAGAATCAGTCAGCATAACCACTGCACTACCGGAGATGGTCTTGCAACCAGCTAGTAGGAGGTTCAGCTGAAGATCCTGCCAATGTGACGATGGCGGGTTTCATCTAAAGACCATGTGTCACATAATATCATATGTCAGACACCTAATTTCCGCTGAATAGACAATGCGTTGAGGTGACGTTAAAGAAACAATCCTTTCGTTTCTAACCAACAGCTATCATGACTACTCTTCTGGGATTTTGCCGAAACATCCTTTGGACTGGTTTGTCCAGAGATACAGATTTGCTAATAACATTCATTCGGATATCTCAAGCACTGGGCTTCGGCTTGAACGTACATAGATGCATCGATACGAAATAGTAAACTATTAAGCTTAAAGGTTGTATAAAATACATTCTGTCACCTTATCACTAGTAGAAGCTATATCGGATAAAAACTCAGATGACACCACTGTGCGGCACTGCAGTGTGGCAATGTCATTTTGGGGATTATCGTCAGTCACGAATTGTACGTTGTATTTGGTTATATTGAAAACTAAAATGTCATATTAGATACAGTGTGTTAGTTCCAAGCCGCATATATTCAGAGCCGGATTTATAAGGGGACAAAGGGGCTATTGCCCCGGACCCCCTGCCAGAGGCACACAGCCTCCCCATCCCCAGACTAAGGACTTCCTTTATTAAAAAATGTAATAATTATAAAATCAGTTCTATTCATTCATTTTAGTTCAGGCAGCGAGATGTAGCTCAAGTGGTAGCGTGTCTGCATATGAAGCGATTGGTCGTCGGATCTTTCCTTATAAAAGACGATTGTTCTTATCGGAAAGGGTAGACTATGTGGCGACAGCGGGTTTCCTCTTAATAAATATGTCAGAATGACATATGATTAACGTCCAATAGCCGATAAGATAAAAATCAATGTTTTGAATCTCCTTCACTGAGTTGTATGACATTTATTATTTCACATTTTAATCCAGTGAGCCACAGGCTCATGTTAAAAGAATTAACCGAATTTTTTCCTTAAAAACATGAGTTTCAAACCTTTGAAATATTTAGACTGTGTCCTTTACGTCATTCCAACTAGTCACTTATCTTTAAACTGAACCGAGGACTTATATTATAAAGGAAATAATTGTTTGCTAATAGATATGTTTTGAAAATGAAATTAGACACAAGACAGTGTAATTGAATAGGTCACAATGTGATAACCATATTTTGAAACTGGAGCTTGTTAGAACTTCAGGGCAAAACGAAAACCTCTAGAAACTGAAATTGCGGGTATTTGAAAAGTGAATGGGGAAAAATAGAAATAATCTTTCGTTTATAGTCCTTATTCGGATATAGTTGGACCGAAGGACGTTATGAACTTATGATTTTTCTTTCTTTTTTGTAAAGTAAAACGTAAAGTTTGTTTTATTTAACGACGCCTCTACAGAACATTGATTTTTAAATTATCATCGGCTATTGGACGTCATACATAATTATGGTCATTCTGACATATTTCTTTAGAGGAAACCCGCTGCTGCCACATAGTCAACTTTTCGATAAGCAGCAAGTAGTCTTTTATATGCACTTTCCCATAGACAGGACAGCACATATCACGGCCTTTTATGAACCAGTTGTGAACAGATGGAAGGGAAATAGCCTAAACTGCAAATGGGTACACTGAAAAGGATCGATCCGATGACCGACAGGTGGACACGCTACCGCTTGAGCTAAATCCGGCTCCCTTGTTCTTAATAAAGAGACTCATCAAAATGTTGAACTCCATACAGATGTATGGGTTATTTTGGTATATATGTGTGTAGGTATATATGTTTTAATAGTAAAAAAAATACTCTTATTCTTAGGATAGTTTTATTTAAAATACTATATAGAGAATTAACAATGCAATCAATGCAATAATCATCAAACAATGCAATAACGCTTAATAAACATCATATATTTTATTATTATACATTTATTATAAAAATGTATATTATATATTTCAATAGCATAGTGATTATTACAATATTTTTTATTAATAGTTTTGTGTAGATAATTAAAATGTTGAAACATTAATTATAGTCCGTACAAAATGCATTTGACGGAGAATAATAGTTATAATGTTTTTAAGGACTACATGGAATATACGGGTGTATTTATCATTATCATTTAAAGCATCAGGGGCCCACTCGTGTCGGAAGAGGCTTGATCCCGAGCATCTCGAGTTGGTGTCATGGCGTCTGTTTATTTATTCTAATCCTAACCGTAGTTAGGGTTAGAGTTAGGGTTAGTTTTTAAACGATTTACACAACCAAAAAACACGCCCCATTTACCGCGAGTTAAAGCATTATGACGTCATGCCACCAACTCTAGATCTAGCCTCCTCCCACTCGTGTTCGTGTGACCCCTGACCAATATAGTTCATAAAAATCTTGGCTGCTTATTGCGTCATCTGTACGAAAACATTCTTTGGTGATATCATGCTTTAAAATATTATCCATTCAGATCGCTTCTTTTATAAGCCAAATCGGTGTATTTCCGTTCATTTTAGATTATGATACACAAAACCCGAAGTATTTCATAGGGGGTTTAAACCTAATAACAGTCGCCTCACTTTAAAAGTTGTAGATATGTCATCGTGTTATAGTTTTTTTCATTTAAATTTATGAACAAATAAATGTTTTCGCCTCTTCCACGATTCATTATTTACATCGATAAGGTGAAGGACGATGCATTGAAAGCCGAATTGTGATTGGTTCTTCGGATCAGGAGAAGCATCCAATAAAAATAATCTCGGCCCGGGTTTTTATGAACTATATTGGTCAGGGGTCCCTCTGACACAAGTGGACACAGGACCACAGACGTTGTGAGGATGCATTTAAACAAAAACATTTGTACTATATTCGAACCAGTATTGCTTAAAATAGCCTTAAACTCTTTACACGTTGTATTATTTGTTCTGTCAGTTTCAATTTATTTTGTTGTTAAACCCATATAACTATTAATACCTTTTCCTTAAGGCGTTACAACTGGATAAAAGTAGACTGGTATTTTTAGGTTTCTTTATATTACGTGCCACGTTCTACAAGCATCTTTCAAGAAACAAGATAAATGTTAACCGTATTAACATATTACATGTCAGTATTGGTATTCGTTCAGTTTGTGCTAGCTAAATCTGATGGTGCAGTATCTGCATGTTCAGGTCTTCAGAAAGTTTTACATATTTAAGATAGTTGTTGTTGTTGTTGTTGTTGTTGGTTGGGTGGTTTTTGGGAGGGGGCGGGAGGTGTTCTTTTTTTTGTTGTTTTTTTGTTGCTGTTTTCTTTTTTCACCTTCTGTTTAACTGACACTGCTGGTTGGTTGTATTTATTTTCGTTTTGATATCCAATTAAGGGTCAAGTACGCTGTCCTTGGAACACAACTCAGTTTCCTGTTCTGTCTCTCAGTGGTTAGTAGGAGAGACGAAACCTGCTGCTGTCACACTAATGCGGCTATTCTTACCGATAAGAAGCAAGGTGTTTTTTTATATGCACTATCCCACAGACAGCCAATATGATTATGTTATTAAATGGGTGTTTTCATATTGGCCTTGTTATAGGTCCAAGGACAGTCGTATTGGCCCGAGGCAGGCTGTATTGATCGATGACCAATACAACTGTCCGTGGATCTATAACAAGGCCAATGTGAAAACACCCATTTAATGACATATTTATTATTTAAGACGTGGGCAGTTTGCTACATATTACTGACAAGTGATTAATAAACATATATATTAAAAATAATTAATTAAAAAGGGAGTAGCGTTGACATACAGAAAACAAAATGTAACATCACTGTAAACATTTATTTTTATCACCGATGTGACTGTCTAACTGCAATGTTAAAGAGGCCTATCTGTCTGGCCGAACTGTGCAAGCCCTCAATGACAGCAACAATAAACGGGCAACCGATTGTCCCCACTGCGCAGGCGCAATACGACAAGCGGAAATCTAAATAAATTCTGTAAATAAAAAAACACGTGCTTACCAACACTGCCAACATTGACAATTCGTCAGTAATGAAGCGATTTTTTAAAAATTATTTCGCTGAAAATCAATTCCGTTTTCAAGTGCAAATTCCGTTTCACAATGTGAATTCGGCGAATTTCGTCCGTGTTCCGTGATCGCGGAAAACGAATGGGTCTACTCTATCTTGTCACATCTCAGAGGCGTTGGAACCGGTGGGGGAGTTCTTCGGGAAGGGGGGTCTGAAGTCCCCAATAATTCTCATAAATATGTTCCTTGTTCAACATTGAATTATTCATCAGTAAATCCGGATGTTCAGAAACAGGAGCGTTCCCTCCCCACCCCACCCCAATATGAATTTCGTTCCGACGCCCATGCATCTTAAGTATGTTTTTCACATTCCACAAATGCAGTTAAAAAAACTGCTTGTAATAAAATTCTATTCGATTCTGTTCTGATACATTTTAATACCTTCTCACGTAATTATAAATAACTTCGGTTGTCAAAAACATTACAGTTTCCGGTTTTCAGAAGACAGTAAAAAATGTATCAAGACGTATTAGTATTGTTTTTGTTTTTCAAAACATAAATAATGCATTTTCTTTGGCGTTTTTGAAATGTCAAACCCAGTAGGTTCGAAAGTCACTTCAAGCTGCCAACTGTTCTTCTGACGGAAGTCTATTCCGGTGCATTAACTCTTGGAATTCGCAATTAATGGTCACACAAGCGTATTTGGTAATACACCAAATGTTATCGATGTGGTGTAGTCAATGAAGAAAACAAAATTGAAGAAAAGGGTGATAATTTTGTTTACTCAGTTCTACATCAACATCTCAAAAAGGACATCTAATCCCTTTAACGTCTCCCCCCCCCCCCTCCCCACACACACCCTCTCCATATACATACTGCACAACTTTTGATAGGGATACTAAACAGTAGTGGATTATAACCGGCCCTAAATTATGACTGGCCCATAATTTTGAGTGAAAAAAACCTGAGAGTAAAACATTTGAATATAAGTTATTATAACTGCTTTTAATTACGTTAAAACATACGATTTGTCCATAGAAATACTTCATTCAACTACTTACATAACCACCGCATCTCGCTTTTTTTTTTTTTTTTTTTTTATATATATAATAATGAATTATGCTCACTGACAATTAAATAGTAAACAAAAATAACGGGTTACTTTTGGTTGAAAGTGTGACGTTATTTTAAAACATGAATATTTGTGTAGCTCGACATGGAATTCCCTATACCATTGTTTACTTAAAACGTATTGCGTGATATGAAAGCGTGATCTAGTATCACAAATGCATGTACATTTCATTCGTAATCAATATTTAGAGCACAGTCTCTTAAATTCCGTGGGAATATGCCTTTAAGGTTAATCCAGCACTGACAATAAAATATATAGATGTATGTGCATGCAAAGTACGTTTTATTGTAAATAACAGATCTCAGATTCAATTGTAGTCATGCATTATTATATTGTTATAGGGTATATATCAAATCATCCTCACAACGTCAGGGGTCACACGAGTCCATTGGACCCCTGACAAATATAGTGCATAAAAACCCGGGCTGCTTACTGCGCCATCAATACGAAAACATGTTTGGTGATATCATGCTTAAAAATATTATCCAATCAGATCGCTCGTTTTATAAGCTAAATCGGCAACTATCATGTTCTTGTGGAAAATTCCCCAAAACTTCGTGAAGTTTCTTTTTCACAGTGAAACTATCATTGAATATAAAGCATCTGTTATTCTTTGGTAACAATTCCTTACAAAGAAGGCAACTGTCATTATTTAGCATTTTTGGTATTACCTTTGAAACTGACGTTTCTGATAAACGCTGTATTTTTGTTCATTTTTTTCCTCTTCCATGATTCATTATTTACATCGATACAGTGAAGGCCGATGCACTGAAAACCGAATTGTGGTCTTTTCATGATGTGAAGCATCCAGTCAAATAATGTTTTCACGGCCCATGTTTTATGAACTATATTTGTCAGGGGTCCCACGGACTCGATTTACCCCTGACGTTGTGGGGATCGTCTTCATCGTAGTTTTACGCTTATAGTTGAATCTCATTTGTGTCGTTTGTTAAACAGAGGAATACCAATAACATGTATATATTTTTGTTTCGCTTAAATATACAGATTTTGTTTGACATTCTAGTATTCGGCAACTATTTGAAAAAGGGTTTCAGTAATGTACTGACACGCGATTCATGTGTTATAGACGTACATTTGAGAAATTCTCCAAGCCCATTCCAAAAATCTTATAACTGAAAAGAGATAGTGTGAATATCTGTTGTGTGAAAAAAGTAGCAATTATTTTAGCAAACAAAATTAAATAGTCCATATAGTTAGAAGTAGGGGTAATTTGCAATTATAGTACAAAATGTATGTTTGGCGAGGGGGTAGGAAAGAGTAGGGAGTGGGAGGGTTCACGAATTTATATTAATCATTAAAATGTTAAATATATTTTTATAGGGGTACATGGTTTTGAAAATATGTGCGAATAAGAATAAGTCAAGAATTGTAAAAGACCGTCAGGATACCATCAATGATTGTAGCTGAAATCAGACATATTGTATAACTTAATTTGATGACAAAATATTAACTAAACATTGTGCAATAACTTAGTAAGTTTAAATTTGCGTCTAATAATGGGCCACGTTGGTTTGACACGATAGAGGAGCTTAGACAAACAATGGCAATTCTGGATTTGTTCATGATGAAACACGGAGTACCTAAAGGTCAGAATTAAAATTAGACTATCTGTCAGATTGTTCAACTAATGTTAATTACTGTTGCAATTTCTCTACATTTTGAAACAACCGGAATGAAAAATCAATAGACGTAATTCCTAAGATTGCTATGTAGCAAGCAAATCATCTGTAACGATTCTGTTTACGCATCTCGGCTGGTATTTGCTTTTTTGAGTCTGGTCTGATGGAAGACTGGTGTATGATGTAACAACACAATGGGACTGACAGTTAAAGCGATGCAGATATTAAATGAGTTAATGAGAAGTCATGAACAACAAGCTAGCGGAAATGACAGAAAAAAGTTTTGAGTGTTTAAGAACAAACATCCCAGTACAATGATTGCTCAGCGGATATTAAGTGTCAAATGTACCATATTTGTAACATATGGTTCACAGAAGAAACTAGCTACCGCCACATAGACTATTCTTTTCAATTATCAGAAAATGCTATTTTCTATACACGACGACACATATCACAGTGTTTGTTAAAGCAGGAGAAGACCAGTGGCTGAAAGGAATCGAGCCTATGACCCATGTGCGCTCAGGCTGACGCTTTACTTCTGAGCTACGTCTCGCTCCACTCCATCAACACCACAGGTTGTGTTAGTGAGGCAGGAAAGGTTCAAAACTTCGCCAATACCTCATACCATCACTATATTATTAAGGTGATTCGCAATATAATACTCAACTGTTCGTAAGAATAGCAAATATATCAATAAATAATTTATGCATATTCTATATGTGATCGATGTTATTATTATTGTTATTATTATATATGCTGTTGGGATGTCCATACACCAACATTCTAATGAATGACTACAGTTATATCATATTTTATCACCATCATCGTCTTCATCATCACAACCACCACCACCATTCTGATGATGATCATCATCGCTATCAAAGGCTGAGCTATATACATCACTTCTATAGTTTTAAACTTGATAACACTTTCCTGTAATTTACAAAACAAGTTTTGTATATAATTTTCTCTCTAAGCAAAGAGACTAATGCCAGCTAAACCCCAAACGTCCACACACACACATCTTTTTTTCTTTAAATAAAAAACTCGAACAATAGCGCCCCCTGGTGGACGATAATGAGGTCAGCGAGTGAAACAATTTACTTAATTGCTTTGCAATGATATAAACACCGTGGGGGTACCAAACAACAGACATGCAATTTTTATTTATTAGGGTCAAAATAATGAAGGTCAGAGACAAATCTAAATTGCCATGGCAACCGAACACAAAGAAAAATACTAATACTAATACATTCCATGTTCAATGGTAGTGGTGATATTGCATGTACTCATAGCAAATAGGTGATGATAAATTTAAAATATATAATTAAAAGTTTGGTCATACATGTAGTAACTAAGTACAGTCTATATAATTGAATGTGTAAGCGATTGTGTACCATTCAAACCACACCTTTACTATTTCACCTTTAGAATAATATTAAGCATTTTAGTTTTTTATTTTCTTTGTTTTGGGTTTGGTTGTTCTGTTGTCTGTAGGAACTCAACATTTATTTTGTGTGAAACGGTAGAATCACGAACGTGTATATGTGCTTTTAATGGATGTTCACTTTACAACGTTCTTTGTATAACTATGACGGGTTGTTATATTGTGTTATTAACAAAACACCATATCTTTAATGAATGTCTAGTTTAAAATGTTTCTTATACAACAATTATTCAAGGATGTCATTTTATTATCAAGACCCTATCCCTTTAATGAATCTTCATTTTACAATGTTCCTTGTAAACATAGTATACAATGGTATGCCATTTAATTATGTCTTTAATGAATTTTCATTTTACAATGTTCCTTGTAAACATAGTATACAATGGTATGCCATTTAATTATGTCTTTAATGAATCTTCATTTTAAAATGTTCCTTGTTAACATAGTATACAATGGTATGCCATTTAATTATGTCTTTAATGAATCTTCATTTTAAAATGTTCCTTGTAAACATAGTATACAATGGTATGCCATTTAATTATGTCTTTAATGAAATTTCATTTTAAAATGTTCCTTGTAAACATATTATGCAACGTTATCGCATTTTATTATCAAGACTCCTTGTCTTTAATGAATGTTCATTTTACAATGTTCCTTGTAAACATATATAGCGTTATGTCGTTGTATTATCGAAACGTAGTGCCTCTAATAAGATGCTCAATTAAAAAGGTTCGATAACCTTTATGCAATTTCTCTCTACTTTTAGTTGCAAATACTTTAATTTACTGTCATTTTGACTAAATATGCAAATATTTATTGTTTTTAAAATATTAGGAGAGGCCTTAATATCCGGTATAGGATTTACCTGTTGACAAATCCCGTACCGTTTTCTTTTGAAGGTAATAAATATGTTGAAACCAAAATGTTCCTTTTATGTATGCAACGTTATGCAATTTTATTATCTCATGAGTATATTATATATTACACTCGTGGGGTTTTATAAATGTATATTTAAATGGTCTCGAGCACCCACACAAATTATACACTGTTTGCTATATTTATAGCACTCCGACAGTATGATATGAAATTATTATTATCATAAAACATCACAAAGCCTTGATAACAGTGTTAAGTGCACAATGTGCAAATGTCATACACAATAACGGCAATTTGTATCCGTGTTTTTAAGACGTGAAAGATTACAAAAACGGGTGCACGCATTACTAAATGGACTTGAATTTCAAAATTATCTTCTTGATAAAAATAACTATTGTCTCATTTTGTGAACAACAAAACAACTTGATCTTCATATCTTAACGAATATTTGAGGGGTCAAGAAACCCTTACAGTCATAACGATTACCAATAGATGGAAGTCAGTTTGAAATTCTAAAGATGTCAAGACAGATTGATTTTCTTGACAACTTGCGTTTACATCACAAAAATGCATCCTTCCAAACCAGGATGTTTGGTTAATAAGACAGTTGATTCATTTCGGTGTTGTTGTTATTACACTGACGGTCTCGCAGCTGGTAGGTTTAGGGGTCAAATCTCAGTCGAAGAATGGTACTGACTCCAACTCAGAGTGAGTGCTCCACAAGGCTCAAGAACACCACTTGCACTGACCAGTGGTCCACAACTGGTTTGTTAAAGTAGTGTGTGCTGCCCTGTCTGTGGTATAATGCAATTTAGATAGGTGGGTATGCAAACATGATCCAAATATTTATAAAACCTGGTTATAAAAAGCCACAAAACGAAGAACGCTAATCCAACTACCTGTTTTATCTGTATGTCCAAAGCAGAGTAAGACACATTATCAGAGCCCTCATTGTTTTCTTCTTCTGAAAGTAGGCTTCCTGTACTTGTTTCTTCACTTGTTCGTGCCTTGTTATACATGATCGACAAAGCAAAACAGGTTTCGAATGAAGCAAAATAAACAAATATTTTATTGAATTTTCTGATAGCCTTTTTCATAAGATGATGCTGTTCATAAATTATATAAAATAATTTATTATTTCGGCTCAAAGCCATTTTATTTCAGAGATATCGCAATATATGTGAAAGAACAGGAAATTTATTTCAGAGATATCGCAATATATGTGAAAGAACAGGAAAATTATTTCAGAGATATCGCAATATATGTGAAAGAACAGGAAAATTATTATTTGTTCAACGACTCCCAAACGCACTGTTATTCAGCGGCTGTTAGGTGTCTTACATATGTTGTTTAACGAATAGTGGTCTTAAGAGGAAACCCGTTACTGCCACATAGGCTACTTTTTCCGATTAGCAGCAAGGGATCTTTAATATGCGCTTTCCCACAGACAGGTTAGTACATACCAAGTATTTTAATAAACAAGTTGGCGACCAGTGGTTGGTGCAAATGGTATCTACCTACCAAAAGAGCCTTACAGAGCACTAACTCGAAACGATATCTAGAATAAAATATCAATGCCTCGTCTGAGATTTGATCCCAGTACTTATCAGTCGTCAGTGCGACAGCTTAACCATTGCGTTACCGGGACTGGTTGGTCAAGAACTATATTTTTCTAATATTTCGTCTCAAAGCCATTTCATTTCAAAGATATGGCTATTTTGTGACTAAAAATGCAAGTTTAATAGTTTATGGTAATATTTTTTCTGATAATAGATTCCCTTTGTAATTTCATTCCATTAATTTACACTCTCCGAGCACACGTTTCTGTTCATTATGTAAGGTATCTTCATTGTGTAAATGCTATTTTGAATACTAACCCAGTTACATTTAGCCATGAGGACAATCATCTGACCTACATAGCGTATAACCAAAGCAGTTGTAATATTGGTCTCAAGCATTGTACTATTATGATATGACACATTACATGCACACGTATCACTAATGGTAGTCAACTTCATAGGCTTATGTTTTCAATAATTGTCATACAGTGACGGGTTTCCTTTCTTGGCTGTATTGAATGAGAAACGTGAGAGAGTAAAAAAATATATAAAATTGTGAATGTCAACAGTAGCAATAACTCGAAAACATTCTAAAATTCATAACTTCATTTATTATTATTTATTTACTTTTATTTCTTTATCTTTATAGCTTGCGACACTTACAAATCATATATGATTTGGACTCAATGCTATAAATTCCTCTAATGATTATCTCTTTTCTCTCTCCTTCTACCTCTCTTTTTTTATCTCTCTCCTCACCCCTCTGTCTGTCTGTCTCTCTGTCTGTCCGTCCGTCCGTCCGTCTGTCTGTCTATCCGTCTCTAAGTACATTGTATAAAATATAATGTAATTTTATATGCTTAATACTATTGCAACATTGTTTACAAATAGAAATTTTAAACCATTTTTAAACCTCTAGATGCTTTGCATACAAATTGCTGAAACGATTATAGGAATTTATGACAACAAAGGTATACTCGTTAAAATTAATTAAGGGCCAGTAGACTTTATGGTCACTCTGCTAGTGTTATGGTATTTTAGTAAATTTTAATCACAGACGACATCTTCTAAACATTGAATGAAACTGAACACGTGTTTACGTACAAATCTCTTAAAAGCGGTAGTTGTTAATACATTTGTGAAAAGTTCACTAAATTGCGCTTTACTAATCTTTAATTAATATTTAGTATAATTTTATTATCATATTGAAAACCATATCGTTGTACAAGTCTGTTCAAATTGTGTATCAGGGAAAATAATTTGAGTCTACACTCATATACATAAATTTAGAAAGAAAAAACAGAGCCTTATAAAGGAAAGCAAGATAAGAGAAAAAAATTGAGCTTGATGGAAGAAATAATAATAATAATAATTACTATTATTATTATTATAACAACACCATTATTTGTAATAAATTAAAAACAGAAAAATAATAAATAAATATATAATTAAATAAATAAACTTTTACAAAACACTGTTGTTAACTTTATTACCTCAAAAATTAAATGTGTATTTTATGTTGCCTATTTATTTAGTCTGCAAGATTTACAGAAACGTGTATATGTATACATAGTAATAACAAAACAGAACTTTATTTGTTACTCAAGCACTAATACCTTAAACATAAATTTATTTTTATTTCTTGAATATATCATAAAAAGGAAAGCAATAATTATTTTTGTTAACCTGTACTTCCATAACAAGAAAATGATGTTTATCTGTAAAAGTATTAGACGTTAATTAAGTTTCCTCTGTTATATGTATCTACTAATGGTTTCGTGGATCTGTGCACTCACTGTCTTCAGTTATTGGCCTGTACGCTTTGCTATATAGTTGACAATCAAATGTAAACAACGTTTTCATTCTCTGTTAGCATATATTATGTTGGTCTAGCACGTAAATATATGTTTATTAAAGCTGAAATATCTAAAGGATTTTAAATATTTAACCATTTAAAATAGATGTTTCATGTATAATTATTGCACTTGATAACGGTGTTTTTCTTGTTTGCTCAAATATTTTGTCTTATGTAGAGCTAGGTCATTCTTGTTCCGCTACTGTTTGATCTATGTTGAAATATGGCGGCGAGATTTGATTTTTATTTTTTAATCCGTGATAGCTATGACAATACCAATTGGGTGTTAAATCCGAAAATACCGTGTTTCGACAGTCACTAATGACAAGTAATATGCAAATAACTATGCTATCCATTGTGTCCATCACCAATATGTTTATTGTAGTGTCGTCTCTCTTTGACTAAAATGATGTTTCAAACAAGATTGGTATTATGACCAATATAAAGCAATGTTTTCTTGCTTAGCTACAAAAGTGTCAAACGAAATGCAAAGACTATTAATGGTAATTTTCATGTTCTCTAATGTATTGGAAATATTTTATCCAAAAGCTTATTTATCGGCTAACGTTTTAAAATAAATATGACTCTTGTTTATATTGCAGTTGTGATGACATTTTCATGTGACATGTACGTAGATCAATAACGACAAATATACTTAAAAACTAATTTAAAAAGATTAATATCAAAGACCTATCCACAAATTTGTAACTGGAATAATTATGTTAACAGATCTCTGTGTCCTTTAAGTTCTAGCAAGTCAAATATTCTTCTAGCAATTGAAACTGAAAAACAAATGTCATGAATTTGTAAAGTTTTTGAAAACAAAATTATATTTTACTATATAATTAAATTTTGTGCATGGCAAAAATAAAGTTATGGAAGAGCAGCAAACAAGCACCATCAAAGTTGAGTAATGTGATTCTCTGCAAACCAATATATTTATTTTGTCTAAAGCTCTAAACGACTCTTAACAAATGGAATCTTCATCTAGCAGCCACAGTGCAAAGTCACTTTAATACATTACTTATGATTGGTCGATGGGAATACTGTCCAGTTTACTCTCACACAGTTGATGAACTGTGTGGAAGATGACCTCGCAGTTTCCAATGATGGTCTGGGAAGCTGAATAGCTAATCCCGCTGTGTTGTCTGTCTGATTCACATGTCTTACGTCGGCGACCTCATCCACGGACGTCCGGAACGAGGACGGTCTCTAAGGTCATGATGTTGTCGGCGAGGTTTCTTCCTTGGGACGCCAATAGAGTTTCCATGGCAACGCAAGCGTTTTAGCGACTTTCTTTTGCGTCATACTAGCCGGAGGCGTTCCTAATGCTTGATTACGTTTTTGTCGATTTGTTCCTACATCCCGGTGTACTTGTATTAAGTATAATATCTGGTGCAAATTACTAACTAGCCCTCGCAGCGTTAAAAAATCGTTTAGAATTTGTACGTGATGCACTAGTTTGGTTCTACATATTGACGTTCACTTTTTACAATTTGACCTATAGGACAAAATGATGACACGATAAATTATGCAAATTTGATTACTCGCATGTTGGGTTGTTTTATTTTTTTTAAATTTCAAGATTTTATAAAACGACAGAATACATTTCGTTTTATTCTTATATATACATGTATATTATTTTGTTTTATTGTTGTTTTCGTGATTGGTTGCTTTTTGCATAAAAATATTCTTGGTTTCTGATCTGGGGCGTGGTGGACACATGCCCCCACGTTTTGGATGGGGAATGCCTATATATTTATCCCCCCCACCTACTTTTCGCTTTGAAAAATTGAAATGAAAATGCCTAAATAATAATATTTTCCAGTATTTCTCTTCATGATATCAATGTAACTCTTAACCCTGTGTTCTTATTGCAAATATACCGATATACACAGTGGGTCTATTATAGTTTGAAGGTTTTAGCCTGTAAAGTCATTTAAAAAACCATGGATTTTCAAAAAACATTAGAATGCATGCCTCCACACCACCCCCACCCGGCTTCTTTCCTATTCTTCCAATAACCGATTGTCGCCCATGATATCTTCTTGTTTTGTCTAAATGATACATTGTTTTTACCATGCTATTTTTTCCTATTCGTCTTTCCTTCTTTGATTTTTTGTATTGCCTTTACCGTTTGACTTTTAAACAGAATTTGTCTTGTATTTGTTTTGACACCTTTATTTTGCTTCTCTTTTGCGTCACTTTTTCTATTTATTTTGTTTTTCCTTTGCTTCTGGATTTCTTAGCGATCACCTTTCTTTTGATCTGACTTTGCCTTACTATTACAATTATTTGTTTTACGTTTCCTTTGTCACTGTCTTGTTTTGGCCTGAGTTGTCTTTGACGTTTATTTATTTGGCTGTTTATTTTTTTTAATTTTGATTTATTTTAAAATTATTTAAAAAAATTTTTTTACCTTACCATTGCCTTTGGTTATCGTTAGCATTTATTTTTATTTTATAATTTCCTTTATGGTTGCCATACCTTTTTTACAATTGTCCTTGCCACAGCCTTTGATTAATTCTGTAGTAACGAGAATAAAAATCCCAAGCCTCGATTGAGATTTGATCCTAGTACCTTCTAGTTAACCACAACGCCACTGGGCTGGTTTATTTTAATGGATTGAAAGGGTGGGTCTACATCATTTGCGTCAGTACAAAGCCTGAAGGTTCTGAGATTGACAGAGTGTCAACTTCAATTCCAGTCGTAGTTCTAACTTAATGAGCTATTATGTTGTGTGACTAAAATAGAAGTATCGTTCCTGGTAATTAGCGTATGACTGACGCGCGGGAGGTTGCGGGGTCGTTCCCTCTAAGAGACTTTCTATTCATTTCGAGTCTTTATTACCAAAACAAGTAGTCAACAATGTCTTTATAAAATACCATGGTACGTTTTGCGCAGTTAATGCTATGATCCTTGGAATCAGCTTAATGGTAAAATATACATGTGACGTGCGAGTTAGTCGTTTCCGCTCTGATGCCAACAATGATTTAGTATTTAACATTTACAGACGGGATATTTTGTCCGATAAGAAACACAAATTCGTAATTCACATTTCTTACATTCTGAAAATAAGTTAAAAGTTTAACAAATGCTGAAAAATTTACTCACTTTAAAACTTTTATTATTAGTCAAATATTAAATTACGAATTTCAATGATTTATCTAATTTATCCTTAAAAAGAAGCTATTTGCAAAATGTTAAAACATGACCTTTTTATTAATTAAAATGTGAAACACATTAGGTTTGTTCGTTTATGCGTTCATTAATTAATTCTTTCGTTTGTTTATTTGTTGTTTATTTCCATAACAACGGTTTTATTTCTATCATTTTCATCATCATACTCATCATCATTACCATCATTAACTGTACGTCACGGAGTTGACATGTTGGTTAACAATAATGTTGACCATGTTGTGTTCGTCAGGTTGTTTTACTTCCACAGCTGTCATCAACAAATGATTTTCTAATAACCAAGTATTAGAATTATTTTCACTTCCACATAAATACTCATGGGGAAGTGTTCTTTGTATATGTATTTTTTTTAATACACGACATCACAGTCCTTCACAGTTGTCTTGGGTTTACGAGATTTGTCGAAATCATTTCTTAACTCAT
>JAULBS010086011.1:0-18220 GCA_032355785.1 Symmetromphalus regularis | reverse complement strand
ATATTTTTTTTTCTTCTTTTTTCGATAGGTCAATTACCCCAACTACGAACTTTCAACAGACCAATTGAAAAAAAGCGGAGATTGTTTGTGCGAGCGATCTATCAAAACCATTCTGTGTCGGGCATGTGGTTACATGTTCCCTGGCCGCCTGCGCATCTGCTGTCCGGTCCACCCAAACACAATCCATCTGATGGACATTAGCTGCTGTCCAGTCTGTAAAGCCATACATCTTAAGGAGTTCAAGAGCTCAACACCAAGGAAGTAAATTTAAATTTTTCACAGACAATAGTACATTGAATCATACTGGCTGCAGAGCCAACAGACCCCACACTTACAGAATGTTTGGCTAGCTGGCTGGCTTATCTCATATAAGTGACAAAGCAGCATATTAAAATGTGATAGCAAATATTTACCACTAATCCTTTACCTCACATGTTTTAATTTATAGGTAGATGTACATGATAGTCATTTTGTTTTTGTTAGTCTAGATTTTGTTATGTTAGTGTACGTGTGTGTGTGTATTTGTTCTAAATGTTAAAAAACTGGCTCACATTTATAGCAGAATTCCTAGATACAGTAAGGTCGTGTTAAATTAATTTTATATTTCAGATTGACGTTTTATTTAAAAGTTGACGTGATCGATACTTAAATGGGTTATGACAATACATGTTTTCGGTGTCTCATTTACAGACTATGGTATTAGGTTAAAATAACTGAGACTCAGTGGTCCTGTGGTAGAACATCAGACTCTGAAGCTGATGACTGGTTCAAACCCCGTTGGAGCCTGGCTCATACCTGACTACATTGTACATGTCAAAATAACCAATGATTAATTAATCAGTGTGCTCTAGTAGTGTTATTAAACAAAGAAACCGAAAAAAATTAAAATATTTTAAAATCAAATTAAAGGCTGGTAAATATTGTCCTGATTGTAATGTGAAAACAAAATGGGTTACATAAACCTGACATGCATGAGTGAAGCATTAGCAGAATGAATGTTTATACAGTTTCGACATACCTACTTTTTACTTTTAGCATGACTGCCACATGACTGACCCTCATAGCTTTAAACTCAGAACCATGACAGCATACTAATTTTCATTATTTACAATAATAGAAATTATTTGAACTCGTTGATCGTGTTCTTCATTAACACTGATCATTTCGACCCCTGAAATTGCCCGGGCAGTCTGCAATGCCGTGGAGATTGTAGCAGTTTTTCATTCTCCACAGCACTTTTATTTTGCTGCGGATTAAATTTTGTTATTCTTTTCAAGGTGTATTAAAAATAACGTATACTTTTTGCTAAAATTTCTATTTTTCCCACAGCATATATTTTGCCATAGACATTTTCTTAATTGTAGGGGTTGCCATTTTAAAAACAGGTTGAAAGATTTTGAAATATGAAAAAAATAGACATGCTATTTGTTTCTATTTGTCTTTTGTTATGAAATACCAGTTGGGAGGACTTGAAACATTGAATTAATTTTACATGGCCTATGTTTGTAAGTTCAGTTACCTAGCAACAGTAGCAACCCTGGAATTATAAGATTCTAACTTAATAGGTTTTGCATATAAAACAAACATGTAATTCATGGGTCAAAATCTAGTTTAACCTTAATGGGTTGTTGGGACTAAATTGTACTCTAATATTTGGTGTTCTACATATATATATATATATTGTACTTAATTTGCATGCAAGTTGTCAGAATTGTATACAGTAAACCAAGAAAACTATTTTTAAAAATATTTTAGGTTTGGTATGTTTTTGTTAAAACCCATCCTCATAATGTCAGGGGTCACACGAGTGCATGGGACCCCTGACAAATATAGTTCATAAAAACCTGGGCTGCTTACTGGGCCATCTGTATGAAAACATTTTTGGTGATATCATGGTTAAAAATATTATCCAATCAGATCGCTCGTTTTATAAGCCAAATCGGCAACTATCATGTTCTTGTGGAAAATTACCCAACACATCATGAAGTTGCTTTTTCACAGTGAAACTAACATTAAATAAGAAGCATCTGTTCTTCTTTGGAAACAATTCCTTACTAAGAAGGCAACTGTCATTATTTTGAATTTTTGGTATTTGTCAGGGGTGCCACGCACTCGTGTGATCCCAAACATTGTGAGGATGGTAAAACCCCAGATCTGTGATTTTATAATTTTCTTATTTTTACAACTTCACATACATGTAGTTGTGATATCAGTGTTGTGTATCTGGTTGCCATGGCATCACTTAATTCTTCATTCCAGTTAATTCATTACATTTGTAATGGTTGTAGTGAATTTTGTCCATTCCTTTATATATACATTTTGTGTTACAGTAACATAATGTCTGAATTAATGTTTAGTAATAGTATCTTTTCCTATTATTATTATTTAGACTTGGTTAGGACCACATTGTTTTGGTTGTAGCAAATTTCTCAATACAAGCAAATAATTCAGTAAAATAATTATTTACAGTGAATAATGGTATGCAGACAAATTTTTATATCACTAATATTAAAAATATCAAGTGTTTTATTCCATTTTCACAGAATAACATGAAAATGTTCGATAGAGCCATCAAGTATTTTTTTCCAGTTTAAAAGAATTAATTACAAGCAGTTTTATTAAACTTAAATACACATTTGATCATATGAATGCACATGGTCTAATGGTAAGGATAGAATTCTATCAAGTAATATTGCACCTGGCCAAAAGTGTTTGAATTCACTGCTACATGTATGTGTAAATGTAAAAACATCTTTTATTTGTTATTTTTTTAGTGAACGGACCATTGTCAATAAAGTTTGTTTTATTTCACGGCGCCTCTAGAGCACATTGATTTTTATCTTATCATCGGCTATTGGACGTCAGTCACATGGTCATTCTGACATATTTATTTAGAGGAAACCCACTGCCATCACATAGGCTACTCATTCCGATAAGCAGCAAGGGAACTTCTATATGCACTGTCTGACAGACAGGATTGCACATACCATGGACTTTGATGAACCTGTTGTGGACCACTGGTTGGAACAGCAAATGGGTCCGAGAAGGATCGACCCGACAACCGACTGGTTCACAGGCAGACATGCTGCATTTGAGCTACATCCCACTCCTGAACCATTGTCAGATGCTGGTTGTCACATTTTTTTTTTTTTTTAACGTGTGTTGTTGACCATGCACTGTGCACCCAAGGCAGTGGGTCCTTCGGATCCAATCAGAAGGTATACATTTTTTTTTGGTGTTTTGATATTGGATTTAAAACTAATTTGAAATACAAGTAACCTTTCAGAGAAAAAAACACCATCTAAAAAAAAAAGAGGAACACCCCCAACAACAATCACTGTTTTATATTTAGATTTTTGAATAATATCCATTCTTTATTTTATCATTGAAAACAGAAAATCTGCTTCTAGTGCTACAAAATTGTGACAGCATTTGACTTTACATTTGTTCATGTTATCTATTTGATGTTTTGTTTGCATTTTAAATGTCCAGCACAGGGTTAAAAGTTTTATTTGACATTATCCTTGTGCAGAGAAAGATATAATAAATTTGTGAATGATATCTGAATGCATTAAGAAACATTACTTTTCTGAAAATTAATGTTAATAAACACTCTTATTTTTAAGGGAGAAACATGAATTAAAATCTTTAGCAGGCCTGCACAAATTCAAAATCGGCATAACCGGAAAATAGGTTATGCCCAAAAAAATTGTATAACCTATTTTGATTTGCATAACTGGTTTTTCATAAATAAAACCATTGTCACTTTGAAGTTAAAAGGAACTAATAAATATACATTTACATATACCCAGTAATTTTTTGCTTATTACAAATCAGCCTAAGATTTCCTACTAACATTTATTAATGGAAGCATCGTAATTTCTGATTGGCCATATTTTGAAGGAATTCCCTTTGGCGACATCTAACAACCAATAATAATATACCAGTGTAACACGTCCCAACATAAGTATTCTAACTAGACTGGTATTTGTAATTTCTTTTACATCTAATTATAATTATACTTGTCTGAAATCAGTCATTATGTTTGTACTCCATGAAAAGATGATCATATAGAAACTTTATTTGCCAAATTTTACACAAACAATAAATCGGTTATGCGAAATAAATTTGCATGAACGAAAAGATCGTTCATGCAATTTGTACAGGCCTGTTTAGCCTTACATTTCATGGCCAATGGATTAGCAAAGCAAAGTAAAAAAAAATATATAATACTGCTAATAACCAGCTCAAAACATAATTAGCAAAGTAAATCCATAACCACTGACAATACCTTGATGTACATAATTGATAAAAGACACTTTTCAAAAAAGAAGAAAAAAAGACCCCTCCCTCTTGTTTTAGTTTAGGTTCAATGAACATCAATGTCCGTTGCAAGTTAGCAATGTTGTCCCAAGGCGTTTCTTCAAAGGTTCATATGACTGAATAGCAACAAAACCACCAGTGGCATAGAGTCATTGGATTTGAACATGGATACTATTTCTTGATAATTATTAAAATTGATATTGGGTAAAAAATAGTATATCACGTTTATGTCCCCTCACATTTATAAATCAAAAACTTTGCAATTTCACTTCTTTATAATAGCATAACTCATTAAAACAGAACATTTTAATAAATATATTTGGTTAAATATTGATATAAAATGATCAGTATTCATTAAGAAATCGTGTTATAAATAATCTTTGGCGGCCTTTTTTTTTTACAATAGACACCCTAAACGTTTGCTTGATTTATACTTATTGAGTATGTTGTAGTTGCCTTTCAAATGTCTGATGGCACCCCTATTCAGCCTTGCACCCCCCACCCCAGCCCCAAATATTTAAACGGCTTGTCCCTGTCTATAAAAACTTTGATGTCAAATTAAAGTGGCGGGGAATTGAAACTAGAAATTCATTTTATACAGCCCTATCCAAGTGTAGACATCAGTTGGGTAATTTTAGTATCTAGGTGGTTTTTTTTCCCACTGTTATTGTTTTTCACAATTGTTTATACGGCAACAGGAAAATCTTCGTCTAGTCATATAGTTTCTTAAATATTGTTCTAATGTCTATTATTTATTTTTGGTAAAATTAAAGTTTGAATAGCTTTGATTTGAAAGTATCTAGGTGGGTTTTTTTTCCCATTATATAAAATGTGCTTTTGACACTGTTATTGTTTTTCACAATTGTTTATACTGCAACAGGAAAATCTTCGTCTAGTCATATAGTTTCTTAAATATTGTTCTAATGTCTATTATTTATTTTTGCTAAAATAAAAATAGAAATTTGAATTGCTTTGATTTGAAAGTTTCTATTTATTCATTTAGAAAACACGTAGACATTATTATTGATCTCTGGAAAACATAGAAGTCTTGTTTTTGCATACATAGGTACATACATACATACATACATATGTGTTCAGTAAATACAGCCATTTAAAGCTGTATATGATTGCCATTTGTTTTAACAGCGTCTCTTTGTCTAGGCCAATTGCCGTGGCCCGAATAAGAGAACTGAGTGTATACACGTCACTGAAATCAGACTGGATGGCCAATGATATACATAGAAGCATAAATAACGGAACTTAATGATTCCATATACTAGTACTTCATTTCTAATGCAGTGATTTCAATATGTTCATATCATGCGTAATCGCCATTCATTGTGCTGCTTCTCTGTGATTACTGGCACATTTACAGATTATCATCATGTTCTATGTAGAAAGCATCCTCATAACGTCTGGGATCACTCCAGTCACTCCCGAGTCCGTTTGGACCCCTGACCAATATAGCTCATACAAACCCGGGCTGCTTACCGCACCCATAATACGAATTTTTTTTTTAGTGATATACTTTAAAATATTATCCAATCAGATCGCTCGTTTTATAAGCTAGATCGGCAACTGTACACAGTAAACCAAGATTAATTTCCCCAACACTTCGTGAAGTTGCTTTTTCACAGTGAAACTATCATTGAATATAAAGTGCCTGTTCTTTGGTAACAATTTCTTACAAAGAAGGCAACTCATTATTTTCCATTACCTTTTATTTGGTATTACCTTTGAAACTGACGTACTTCTAAATTGATAATTCATTTTTACCTCTCTTCCGTGATCCATTATTTACATCGATAAGGTGAAGGTCGATGTATTGAAAGCCGAATTGTGATTGAATTCTTCCAATCTTCTCATGTAACGATGCTTCCAATCAAAATTTGTTTTCCCAGCCCAGGTTTTTATGATCTATATTGGTCAGGGATCCAAACGGACACGGAGTGACCCCTGATGTTGTGAGGATGTGTAGAAAGCTGCCTGGTGGTGTGATAGAGGCCCATAGGAATAACAGTCAGTGCCTTCCCCCTCCCTCTCCCAAAGTCGTGCCTACGGGCCTGTAGTCAATAGAAACTGCAATATTCTGTGATAGGTTCTGCAGAAATGTGTTATCCCACATGCTAGTTAGATTTGTATCTGGATATTAATGCACGTTAAGCGTCCAAAGTCGCCATGTACTGTGTCTGATGGGTTGTGGTTTCACTAACCTTATACCGTGGATTACCAGTTTGGAACCTAGTGTGCAGAGGCTGGATGTTTCTCTACTCCTGCTAATGGACGTTAAATGGTGTAATTGGACAACATTGATCATTGACTAGTGGTTATTTAAAATCTACGCGTCATCCAAATTATGGTAAATGCATATTAACGTGTAACCAGCTATTGGGACTTCGGAAACCTGCAATAGGTTCATTTTAGAAGCAAACACAAGCCCATATTTGATAGGAATACAATATCTTGTATCATTCTTATAAATTAATAAGTTAATGGCATGGCAATGTTCATTATTTCATTAAAATGTGCATTAGGTTTTAGTGTTGAAGCTTTTTCTCAAACAGTTATTTTTTTAATGCTGGGTATGTTTGCAAAAATATTTCCGGGTTAATATATATATGTATTTACAACAAATAAAAACTTAACGTGTGATATTATGCATTCTGAAAACAAGATTAAGTGTGAAAGACTCAGTCATGTGTGACGTTATTTGTCCCCTAACACTTATTAATCGTGTCATTATATTACTGGTGTTAGAAAACACGTGGATGTCAAATTTCCGTCTTCAGACAGAATTCTGTCTTTTAGAAATATAGTACCAGTTATATTTTGATTGTCGCTACTCTCCCTCGTTTGCCTTTTTGTCTTTGTAAAAGTTTCTGTTAACACCCATGAAAATGTGTTGTTTTCCAGATAATCTATTTAATGTACTAATCACTTTTACCATCCCATTAAAGGGTCGTATTCAAAATTATTGTAATGAAACGGACGAGACTTCAGTGATAATGTATGAAAACAAAATGACGAGCAATGGATCACTTTTGATCACTAACGAAACATTGTTTATCTTTATTTTAAATTATACATTTATCAGCTAGTTCATTAGTCGCCACTGTGAACAAAGAAAAAGAAGGAAAGGAATTAACCAAGCATATAACACACACACATTGACAGTGACACACACACACATGCGTGTCATTGGTTTTACGATTTGATGACATATATTTTTCAATCAAGATACTAAAATCTGCCATTATTTTTATTTAATTTGATATCTGAACTGTATGAACATATCTGAAAGGTATCACTAGCTGGTGATACCGCTACGATGTGTCAGATATTCTTTCAGTCGACAGGGCATACTCTGTATGAGTCTCCCAATGGCCACTTAGGGGAGTCTGTTCCACACTTGCAGTGCCTGACCAACTTCCGTTAACGTGGTCGGCGGTCTTTGATGTTGATGCACACCTCTCCCTATCATGTCCCAGACGTGTTCAATGGGGGAATATACCTGAACGTTCTTTACTAGGATGTCTGTCGTCAAAAAGTATGTTCGCGCTAATAGTTGATACTAACATTAATATTTCGGGTTCCCCTGTTTTTTTGAAGAGTATATTTAATGAATTTCATAATTTTTTTGAAGAGTATATTTAATGAATTTCATAATGTAAAAAAAATGACATGGAAGCTGCGAAAAAATGTTTGTACAAGTACCAAGCTCTATGTTTCTGCGATTTCATTTTTTTATTATTGATTACCAATTCTATGCAATGAGTTAACTCAATCAGATCTGCTTTTGCATAATATATGCAAATAATAAAATGGGATGGTGTCGAGGAATAAGCAAGAACGTCTATCAACAAACGCTATATAAGTACAGCAGAAACATCACTTGCATTGCATTTGTCATAATAATACGTTAAACGTGACTGTTTGCTTCCTTGCGATGTCTTACTGTAGTCTCTTAATAGTACTGTGTGTACATTTTGCGGCGGTTACTGATGCAGAAGAAGTATCTACCTACACAGAAAAGTTGGTACCCAGTTCCAGTCAAGTCACATCTTTTAGAGCCTTTGATCAGACTGGTGTCACTGAAAAGATTCAGAATGTTACAAGTTCTACCACTAATAAACCAAGGGAAAGAATAGAATCCATTTGATCATATCAGGAACCATTTCAGCGACTTCAAAAGTCAGGTAGTAGCACTGAACTATGAATATTGTGGACATACATGCAACTTCACTAATAAAATTATGATATACAGTGAAAACGTCTACTGTGACGAATGTAGCTGTAACGACGATTGCCAGGAAACGGGAGACTGTTGTCCTGATCTTGTTCTTTTACACAACAGAACACAAAATCCTGTTTATCCGGGATGTATCGGCGCTGAGCTCCCATTACTCGTTATAACGAAGTTTTATCTTATGGTCAGTTCGTGTCCATCTTTTTATAATATCTCATAAAAACACACTGTGAAAATACTCCTCTTAAAGATTGGTCAGATGTAGTTCCACAAGTGAATGTGGATACGTGGACATCATTCAAAAACATTTACTGTGCGAAGTGCCACGGACAGAACAATACCCACAACTGGGAATCATCTATAACTTGTTCTTCTTTTGACAGGACATTACAAGAATCAACCTCTCTCTTGGGATTATTTAATGCCATACTAGTAAGCAAAACATGCAATGTGCAGTTCAAACCCCCTTACCTCGCTAATAGGCAATGTAGACAACGAGATGATGCTATAATAGAACGCTGTAACGTGACAGGGGTGTGGCTAATATATGATAAAGACATTGAAAATGCTTGCAGGGCCTTCTCACAAGTCGTATTTGGAAAATACAGAAATATTTTCTGCTACTACTGTAATAACCAAGATTATTGGGAGCACATCTTAAGGAGATGTCCATCTGATACCCAAAACACCATGACTGTGTCTCTAACAGCCTTGATTGATATTAACAGTAACTTAGCCTACAGGTATGCTGACCATTCATCGAATAGTAAATTCCAGTCAAATGAAAACAACAGTGAATCGATGGTGGCATATTTAAAACAGGTTTGTGTTGTAATAACACACACACACATGATTTGAGCAAAATCGTGACAATGGCAAAGATAAGGCCATTTATTTATCCCTACACCCAAAAATGAAAAATACCAAATAGTGAACAAAAATGATTTATTAATAGAATTTTGCATAATTGATCGATCCCATTAATATTATTCATAATCAGAATGTAGTATAAAGCAATATGAATTCATTTAAAGTTGGTTGCTAACTTGTAAACTAATAAGAATTGTAATTTTTATGTTAAAAATATGTTACAGATTTTTTTCACGATTTACTATTTACTAAAGTGACTAACTATTTTAGCTGTAACACAACCAATGTTTAAAATATGGCCAAATGTGACATACTTCACTAATATTCAGCATATTAGCCATCTGTTAACACAAATTGGAGCAAAATAATGACACTTGTGACAAATATATCACCATTTATTTATCCTTATCCCCAAAAATTAAAAATAAATTTATAAATAATGTTTTACTGAATTAATCTTTACCAAACATACTACACATACAATCTTTCTTTTATATTTACTGTTGGTTGCTTATATTTTTATATTTAGCAATATTTTTTTGCTGTTACAGAATTTATGATAATATTTATCATGCTTTTGGGTTGGAACGATATGTACATAAACATACAATTTTTCAAAGATGTTATTACCCATAATTTAATACTGCTGGATTTGGATGTATTCTGGAGTCTGATCCATAAAATAAAACCAAAATCTTGTGTTAAAACTAATCTTTTGTTTGAAAATTGATGCAGTAACGTATAATGTTGATTTACACATACGCAAATCGGGAAAAACACCAGATGAGGGTGCCCTACTCTGAGCTAAATTTGTGAAAAAACACCCCAGCCAGATTTTTAAAGAAATGGATCTTTGAATTGAGTAGCCTTTTCTACCCTTGAAATAATCATCGGACCTTTTGGCCTCAAAAAGTAAATAAAACGCCCTACATTTGAGGAAGCTGACCTTCGCATACCCCTTCATATTCTCGACTCTCTCAAGAATGGACACAGAGTATGTGTTGCCATTTTCAATGATACAGATGTAATTGCCCTGCTTTACCACATGCCTATATCCAACATAACTTAAATGAGCTGTGGGTACGAGCTGGAGTTGGAGACACCACTCGGTATATGCCCCTTCATACTCTTTGGCCATTTTAGATGTCAGCTCTAAACAGTTCTTCCAGACATACATAGCCTTACTGGATGTGACATCACCAACAAAGTTGGAACTAAAAAGGCTGCTTTAAAAGCCCAATCAGAGGAGTTACTGAAGCACTTTGGGAGATCGCCAACTCTTTCCCCGTCCATTATCAGAAATGCAGATAATAGTTATATCTAAACATGATAAATAAATGTAACTTTTGTAAAGTTACAACTTTGTAACTTCTGAGTTCAAAAAATATCCAGTGTTGCTGTTAGAGCTGTTTGGCGGCCATACGGTCACAATGGCGCGGCAGCCATATTTCGCTATTATGTAATAATGTCTCTGGGTTGAAAAATGATCCATCTAGCTCAATTTCCTGCAAGTTATACCTGATTTAATGATATGGTTGGACGCCATCTTGAATTAAACCCCTTCTGCCAATGATCTGCCATGTCTACCCAAAATTTTTGTTTACTCTCTTATGGGTCTCCTACTAGGATCAAGAGTCAAAATGAGAGAACATACTGCACACAGGACTTCTCTCAGCCCCAGGACTAAATGTTGTCGTTCGGAACTTTTTGGCGGCCATTTTGAAATTATGCGAATTAAGTCAACTCCAATGAGGCCAAAAATGGTGCCAATGAATTCCTCGGCATCAAAAACCTTTATAAGGACACCAAAATCAACTTCATATCTCAATTATTTTTAGAGTTACAGCTATTTGTGTAAATTAGGTTAAAGAGGCATTTTTCGGAATAGTGGTAACTTTTGTTTACATTGACCCCCACTGTCACCATACACTGCACTGATGAATGAATATGAAATGTGTTTTGATAAAAGACTCAATAAAGAATTTTGTTAACCAATTCTGGTTACTTTATCTGCAATAATAGATACATAGGAGGCTACCAAACTTTGGGAGAGTTTCAAATCGAAAGCGATTTTTTGGCAAAATTTAGCAAAATAAGGCTTTTTTGTGCTTCAAAACAGCTTATAACATTGAATCATGCTAAAAATGTATTTGCTGTGTCTAAACATGATAAATAAATGTAACATTTGAGTCTTAAGGCCGTCTGGTAGCATGTTATTCCATAAAACATCAAATGGGGCTAAAATATCACATATTGGGTTGTACAGAAAAAAACGTACCTATTTTGGAAATGTTACCCAAACCTTTTCGGAGGCTCTCATCACAGGGAACAAGAAAATACCAGAAAATATGTCTGTAAAAGAGAAATGTACACAAACACATCTCCCCCTCCCCCCCCCCTCCCCATAGAGCCAGGACTAGAAGATTAATTAAGTAAATGTTGATTTATGAAACCTTATTGCACATCAGTTAGTATTTTTAATTTTTGGGGTAGGGATAAATAAATGACTATATCTCTGCTATCATTGTGACGATTTGATTTAGATCATTTTAAAAGATGACTTATATGCAGTTCTTTAGCGTGAAATGTCATATATAGCCATATTGTGAAAGGTAGCCGAGTTATAAGTAAACACATACGCTCACCTTATTTAATTTGAAAAGAAAATGGAACATTGTTTTACTTAAAAATGACAATTGTTATTAATTTGCAAGTAAATACATAACTTTATATATAATTACATTACTTTGTATTCCATTGTGGCTATGTATGCCAAGTTTGGTATAGATTAATTAAGTAAAAATGTATTTATAAATATTTATACTACAATTTAATGTATTTTTTTCATTTTGGGGGTAGAGATAAATCAGTGGTCATATCTTTGCAATTATTGTCAATATGTTACTCAAATATGTTTTAACAGATGGCTAATAAGCTGCATATTTGTAAGGTATGTCACATGTTGTCATATTTAAAAAATTGGTTGAGTTATAGCTAAAGATAATTAGTTACCTTATGAAAATCATGAAAACAATATATAACATTTTTATACATAAAAATGACAATTCAGATATCGTATTAGGGGCAAGTCAGCACATAACTTTAAATGTGTGTATCATTTGTTGTGTATATTAATTAAGTAAAAGTCAGTCATTAAATCTTATCATGTAATTGACCAAAATCATGACATTAGTGGCAGATATATCCATTGGTATACATCTACTGTCCCGCTCCCACGCCAAAAAAATAAAATTAAAAGATGACTAATTTGCTACATAATAGTAATCTTTTAACAGATGGAACAAAATCGTACCATTCAAGTAGGATTATAGGGTTGGTGTGCTTGACCCATCTCAATAGCACTATTTGATATGCCTAACAATGTTTAAAATATATCTCATTACGTTTTAACGCTAGATGGCTGATTTTGGTACCAAAGCTGGGATAGTGCAGAAACAAACGAGCTAGTAAATATATTACCTACACAGTTGGTGTGTTTTTATCAAAAATAAAATATCATAAAAATTAGAGTATTTTATTGACTGCCGAAATGAGAAATGGGGTATGGTTCTTTTATGATGATTTAGTCATAGATTAATTGCACCAATCCAAACTTACTATATACCATAATCAGCAGATCATAAGCTTTCCTTTTTTGTATAACACTTGTTCCGAAACCATTTGTTGGCTTCATGGTGAAAAGAATAGTGAGCGTACAGATTGTTGCATGACGTAGTCAAAAAACTACAGGCTTTTTTTAGGTAATGAATTTTGTAACTTGAAATAAGTATTGTTCCACTGAATATATATATATATATATATTTTATATGCTATATGACTGGACTAAATTTGCAGGGGATGGATGTTTCTCTACTCTTTTGCTAATGGTACAGTTTGTGTATCTGTACACTGATAATTGACTCCTGGTTATTTAAAATCGCGTCATCCAAATTATGGTTAATACATATTGACGTGCAACCAGCTGTTGGGACTTTGGAAACCTTCAATAGGTTCCGCTTCAAGTTCATTTTAGAAGCAAACACAAGCCCATATTTAATAGGTATACAATGTCAAGTATCATTTATATAAATTAATAAGTTAATGGCATGGCAATGTTCATTATGTCATTAAAATGTGAATTAGGTTTCAGTATTGAAGCTTGTTTTCTCGAACATTTATTTTTTAATGAAAGGTATTTTTGCAGAAACATTTACGGATTAGTATATAGGTATTTACAACAGTAATAAAAACTACACGTGTGACATTATGCATTCTGAAAACATGATTAAGTGTAAAAGACGCAATCATGTGTGACGTTATTTGTCCCCTAACACTTATAAAGTGCGATATTTAATCCTGTGTGCCATTATATTACTGGTGTTAGAAAACTGTTCAATCATGAAAATGTGTTGTTTTCCAGATATCTATTTCATGTACTAATCGGTTTTAACAGCCCATTAAAGGATCGTATTCAAAATTACTGTAATGACACGGACGACCATTCAGTGATAATATCTAAAAATAAAATGACTCGAATAATGAATGGACACTTTGATCACTAACGGAACATTGTTTCTTACCTTTATTTTAAATCCATATAATAGTCATCTATTTCATTGGTTACCACTGTGAACAAAGAAGAAAAGGAATTAACACACACACACAATAAAATGCAGGGAGACGCACCCCCACCCCCCCGGATTTGCGCCCGTGACAGACACACACATAATATGTATGTACTAATATATATATTGAAGATAATAACCCTGAAAAAGCACGTTTTATAAATGAATTTGTCTTTTAAAAAATTGATTTATCGAATTTATGACATTTAAAAAAAAATGAAAATATAAAAATCCGTCATTATTTTTATTTAATTTGATATTTGAATAGTATTTAATAAATTTCACGATTAAAGAAAATGACGTGGAAACCGCGAAGAAATGTCTGTACAAGTACCAAGCTCCATGGTTCTCAGAGGTTGGATATTTATTGATTACCCATTCTATCTAATGAGTAACTGAATCGGATTCGCTTTTGCATAATAGATGAAAATAATAAAATAGGATGGTATCGAGCAATAAGCAAGAAGGTCCATCAACAAAAGCTATATAAGTACAGCAGAAACATCGCTTCCATTACATTTGTCATAATAATACGTTAAACGTGACTGTTTGCTTCCTTGCGATGTCTTACTGTAGTCTCTTAATAGTACTGTGTGTACATTTTGCGGCGGTTACTGATGCAGAAGAAGTATCTACCTACACAGAAAAGTTGGTACCCAGTTCCAGTCAAGTCACATCTTTTAGAGCCTTTGATCAGACTGGTGTCACTGAAAAGATTCAGAATGTTACAAGTTCTACCACTAATAAACCAAGGGAAAGAATAGAATCCATTTGATCATATCAGGAACCATTTCAGCGACTTCAAAAGTCAGGTAGTAGCACTGAACTATGAATATTGTGGACATACATGCAACTTCACTAATAAAATTATGATATACAGTGAAAACGTCTACTGTGACGAATGTAGCTGTAACGACGATTGCCAGGAAACGGGAGACTGTTGTCCTGATCTTGTTCTTTTACACAACAGAACACAAAATCCTGTTTATCCGGGATGTATCGGCGCTGAGCTCCCATTACTCGTTATAACGAAGTTTTATCTTATGGTCAGTTCGTGTCCATCTTTTTATAATATCTCATAAAAACACACTGTGAAAATACTCCTCTTAAAGATTGGTCAGATGTAGTTCCACAAGTGAATGTGGATACGTGGACATCATTCAAAAACATTTACTGTGCGAAGTGCCACGGACAGAACAATACCCACAACTGGGAATCATCTATAACTTGTTCTTCTTTTGACAGGACATTACAAGAATCAACCTCTCTCTTGGGATTATTTAATGCCATACTAGTAAGCAAAACATGCAATGTGCAGTTCAAACCCCCTTACCTCGCTAATAGGCAATGTAGACAACGAGATGATGCTATAATAGAACGCTGTAACGTGACAGGGGTGTGGCTAATATATGATAAAGACATTGAAAATGCTTGCAGGGCCTTCTCACAAGTCGTATTTGGAAAATACAGAAATATTTTCTGCTACTACTGTAATAACCAAGATTATTGGGAGCGTATCTTAACGTTTAGAGGACCAAATGACTCTAAAAATCCCATGTCTGTGGCTCTAACAGCCTTGATTGATATTGACAGTAACTTAGCCTACAGGTATACTGACCGTTCATCGAATAGTAGATTCCAGTCAAATGAAAACAACAGTGAATCGATGGTGACATATTTAAAGCAGGTTTGTGTTGTAATAAAGAATTGATGTCGTCAGTACAAGTAAAGTTCGTTTTATTTAAAGACGCCACTGGAGCACATATATTTTTCTTATCGGCTATTGGATGTCAATCATATGGTCATTCGGACATATATATTTAGAGGAAACCCACTTTCCGATAAGCAGTAAAGGGGTATTTTATATGAACCGTCCCACAGACAGGACAGCACATACCACGGCCTTTGATTAACTTGTTGTGGATCACTGGATGGAACGGAAAATTATTCAGTACAAGTTAACTACTAATTCATTTTCATAAACTAATATAAGTGCAGATAGATAGATATTCTTTATTTCCTCCATTAAATGAATATTGTTAAATTTATAAGATAAAAATTTAATAACGATTTCAATAATTTCAATTACTAGTAAATATTAGCAAAAAATATGTTTTATTATATTTTCAGTGCAAGAATCAGACAGTTTCATGCGCTGAAGGAAAACAACTAAAAGGAGATGAGTGCCACAGCTTGTTTGCTTCATCCAACATGTATGGATACCGGGTGTGTTTCCAAATCAACATCACGCTAACAGAACAGGTAGAATCAACTTTACATCTGGAATTTTTACTTCATTACAACCTTCCCCAAATGAACCACACTGGTATAGCTATAACCAACATGACAGGGTATGTTGTGGAACTTCAAAACTGTCCTCACAAACAGATGTTCGTCACAATACGTTATGTGATGTTCATTTATTCTGTACTCACAGTGAATCGGGATCAGTTAGAGAAGCAGCTGATGGAGGACCATACGATGATACTGACAGACTCTACAGACCTATTCCAGTACCACGCAGGATGCAGTAGTCAGCCAGTTCTTGCGTTAAGACGAGAAGATGCACACCATTGTACCTCACGAATTATCCAGTTTGTTTGGACTGAGTTATTCCCGGTTTCTGTTTCTAATGAGAAGATATATTCAGGTGCTAGGTATATTCAACTAAGTAAGCAGCTAATCTGTCCACGTATCGTACTTGGATTGTCCGAGTATGTCATCAGAACCAGCTATAACACGTTAAACTCTGGCAAAAAAAACATATCCATTCTCTTTCCAGATCTATTTGTGTTTAGAACTGAGAAGCTCTTAGAACACGACAAATTCCAAAGGTTAAATGACGGTTCCGTAATCATTTGTTTTAACGATTACATAAACCAAAGTTTTGAAAAAACTCACTTATGCCAGGACCTCACCAGACTCGTAACGGAGTCAACACATCTTGGGATATTTTCGTTTGTGTGTACATCAGTATCATTATTATTTCTAGCTATGACGTTTGGTACTTATTGCATGTTTGCTAGTATGCGGACGATGGGCGGAGTTTGTAACATGGGACTTATAGCTACAGTATTTGCCGCACAAGCTGTATATGAGCTCGGAATTGAACAAAATGAAAATGTTATTGGTTGTCAAGTTATTGGGGTCGTTATTCATTTTCTTTGGCTTGCCGCTGTATTCTGGATGAATGCCTGCACATTTTTGCTCTTTCTCAAATTATCCTTTCCTCTTAAATGCATTAACTTAGGATATAATCGAAACAAAATATTCTTGCTTTCTGCATTGTATTCTAACACGGCTTCCGTGTCAATTGTTTGCATAAATATAATTATAAACATTATTTCTACCGGTGATGTTGGCTATGGTAGGACTTTTTGTTTCTTAAATACACAGTTTTCTAAAATATATTTCTTTAAGGTCCCAATGGGAGTAATCGTAGTCATAAATATTATCTTATTTGTGTTAACGTTATGCAGAATTGACCATCACCACTCAGTAAGTAGTTCACGGGAAAGCAAATTAAACTTGCTGGCGTGTGTTAAGTTGTCTGTCATCACTGGACTGGTGTGGCTCTTCTCTTACCTGTACGAAGTATTCCAGATCACAGCTTTTGCTTATCTGTTCACCCTCTTTGTTGGATCACAGGGTGTCCTGTTTTTTCTTGCCATCGTACTGAACCGAAATGTGAGGATACTGTGGATCGCCTGGTTTGAAAGGAAAATCCATAACCTATTTAACCGACGTGCATCAACTAAAACCTTGTGGTTTGGTAAGCTAAGTGATAATTCCAGTCAAACTGGTAACATTCATGAGAACAGGACGTTAAATACAAAAATGTGATTATTAAATATTCAGGCGGTTACAAAAGTTTTAAAGAAAGGAGGGTTTAGTTGGCGAACTTTTTTTGGTTTCCCATTGTTTAGGCATTTCCTAGATTTTTGAAACTACACTGTATTTAAATTATGTGGGGACCCATGGGGAATCTAAATATGTACGTATATAGTAATAAAGACGTAATATCCGTTGTGTGTGTGTGCGTGTGTGTGCGTGTGTGTGTGGGAGTGTATGTGTGTGTTTGTTTGTGTGTGTGTGTGTGTGAGAGAGAGAGAGAGAGAGAGAGAGAGAGAGAGAGAGAGAGAGAGAGAGAGAGAGA
>JAULBS010086000.1:0-15779 GCA_032355785.1 Symmetromphalus regularis | reverse complement strand
TATTAAAATCACACACATTCATGTGAAGCAATCACTGCAATCAACAGCCATTGTAACTATTAAAATCACACACATTCATGTGAAGCAATCACTGCAATCAACAGCCATTGTAACTATTAAAATCACACACATTCCAACCTTTGTTTTATGTTGTTTTGACCTCAAAAACAGCCCCCAATGACCCTTTAAATAAAAAGTAGTTCAAACAGAAAATAAATTGATAAATGTATTATGTTGTGTTTCCATCCTCAATAATATCTGCATCTTATGATGAAACTGTAATTTAGTTTTGGTAGATCACACACAAAACATGTATCCACCAATTAAAAACTATTTTATATCATTATTGACAAACAAAACAGACCCTTTCTTGTTTGGTTAGTATTATGTAATTATTACTTTAAAAATGTTCTTATTAATGTTTATATTTAAAATACCGGATTTGTGACACCCACTTTAAGAACTGACAGTAATTAATCTAACATGAACTTTGTGTGACCCCACATATCACGCACACCTAACATTCAATATTCCACAAACTATCATTTATCAAATTTTATAACTGATAGAAATGTTCTCAAGACAAGGAAACTTAACTTTGTGACAATTTTAAAATTATTGTTACTACTAGAATGAACTCACTTCATCAAAGTCAGATGGTGTCCTTGCCAGGATTCCAGCGCTGGCAACTGCAACTCCACTCGCATCTATCCGCTCCGTCACAAACTTCCGTTCACTGTCACAAAAAAGAAAATCAATCTAAATATCAAATCGTAAAAGGTGGTTTTTTTGTAAAACACAAAAAATATTATAAAAATAAAACCAAGGATAAAATAAATAAACAAGTGTTTAAATAAAATGTAATTACTTATATCTAGTAACTTTTCAATAGTCCTAATGTACGGGAGATAAAGAGGTACAAGGGATTTATCCATGCTTTATACGGTACTGAACATTGGCCCTTTCTCAAAGGCAAATGGCATTGAAAATTCCCAATTTCTGGACTATAAATTCACAAATTGTATGAAAAAAAAACCTTCACAGTTATGACTAAATTTGTGCTAATTTTCCCAATCCATACAGCCATAGGACCCCGGTAACAAAATCCTGGTTAAATCTTTGGGTACTTACTGCAGCAGTGAAAGAAGAAGTGGAATCCCTCCCATCTGTCGAATGTCGTTACTAGAGTCCGGATCCCCACACAGCTGCACGATACACCACACTATGTGCCACAGAACATCCACGTTGTCCGAATGAAGCTGACTGTAACATTAATTAATATACACAGAAATAGTCTCTTTTTTTCTCTATGTATGACAATTAAAATATCAGAATCAAAAATGCAGACCATGAAGTCATAATTCTTTATTTTATATCAAACACAATATTTAAGAAGAGTTAATTTTTATGCATTAGTTATGTTACATTTACATAAGTAATACAAATTCAAGCAGGATGAAATTTGTTATTTAAATACATTTTAATTTTATGTTAACTATCTTTTTAATACCTTAAAATATTGTAGAAAAAAATAGCAAAAATTATACCTGTGATATATCATGACATCATCTAATATTTTAAATAAGTTAAAATAATCTAGATAAAATAACAAACATCATACCAAAAAAGTATAGGAATGTGCATATCTAACATTTTCAACAAGTTAAAACAAACTAAATTAAAAAAACACTATACCTGAGAAGTATGGGAATGCCATCGTAAACTCTAACCATATATCTACTCTGAAAGTCAGCACACAACAACCTCAGAAGCTTAGATGCAAGTCTGTAAATAAAATAAATCATGTCATCATTAAATAACAGCTCATTAAATGATACGAAATTCTATCTTTTTCAGTACACAAAGTAAAATAAAATTTTTGTTTTATTTAATGACGCCTCTAGAGCACACTGATTTTTATCTTATCATCGGCTATTGGATGTCAATCATATGGTCATTCTAACATATTTATTTAGAGGAAACCAGCTGCTGCCACACAGGCTTCTCTTTCCAATAAGCAGCAAGGGGTCTTTTCTATGCACCGTCCCTCAGACAAGACAGCACATACCACGGAACCACTGGTTAGAATGGAAAATAGCACAAAACAAGGTCAAATACAATTTAAAGAAAAATTGTGAAAAAGAACAATAATGTACAGTTTAAGAAGGATGAACTCAGAGAAATGACAGGTGGGTGTGGGATGAGGGGAGTAATACAGTTAATGTTCATGTTACCAATGGATGGCTCTGTGCTCACCCTCAGTGTTTTCTAATATTAACAATTGCAAGGAAATTGTTGATAACAATTACTGGATTAAATTAAAAGAAAATAGTGCATGTGTTAATGTTTATGAAACAAAAATAATGATAGAATCTATGCAAATAAAACAGTAATAGTAATATACTTTTTTGACATCATGTCATACTCCTGAATTATCCGCAGCAGCACATCTATAGAGTTGAGCTCGCCAATCAACTGTCGAGGCTTCTCACTGTAATAAACAAATTCAGCTAATTATAATTGCACACTACAAAGTTTTGTAAATGTCTAGGTGTCAAAACTGTAACATTTCTGTATTTACTTTCATTCCAAAGAGCGAGTAAGTTCTGGAACATTTCAAAATGCCTTCAACAATCCCAAGTAGTAATGACTGAAAATATACATTTAGCCCAAACTTTGAACTTTCAAAATGCCTCCAACAATCCCATGCAAGACATATTTGTACACTTTACAATAAATCTGGTGATTAAACATAAGATATTTGTTCTTAAATTGGTGATTTCAACTGAAGTTATTATGCAGGTATAAAATCGATTATTGGACACATCAAGAGATATTGCAAAAATTATTTACAATGTTATAAATTTTCCAACAATTCCAAATGAAAAATAAATGTGCTTATTTTATGAAATAAACAAAGTGCAAACCAATTCAGCATGAATGAAGGAAGACAACCAAATAATTGAATACCCACTTTGAAAAGATGGAAGGAAAAAAGTTCCTTTATAATATAAGTTTATTATACAATGTTGTGTACACTATGGCATTTTATTGTACATGCTTATGTTGTGTTGAAAATCGGTATTGGATGTTAAACATTTTTAAAAATAAGTTTTGTTTGCTTTTTGTGTTTGTGTTCAGTTGTAAGCCTACATGGTTTTTAATAAATCCTTCTATCAAATGAGAGTCAAATCAGCTAATTACTTTATGCATATCCAATACAGATTTTCTGTAAAATCAAATATGCCCTTGCAATAACATCATTTACCATAAAATAAAGTCATTTACTTTGATTTTTCTGTGACAGCATTTTCCATAACATGACATCATATATAATACAATGTACCTAATTAGTGCATGTTCGTTGAACATGATTTCCTGTGATGTGAGCATTTTCGAACCCCAATGACATTTTTCTATTCATTACTGTAAATTAATGCAACTAAACAAATTTTACTGGTATACCCATAATTTTTCACTAAAATAGAATTAACAATCATCTTTATCTGTCTTCCATTAGCAATTAATGACTTCCAATATTACTCATAATTTTCAGTAAATCTAAACAACAGGTTTTTAATTGTATTTTTATTAAAATGTAACAATATCTAAAATGTGAATAAGGTATTCTAACTCTGAATGGCTGTAACAACTATCCCATCACTATTTAACTGAGATCTTTTACACACCGAGCTGATTGTCAGAGGTATTAATACCAACCTTTGTGCAAGTCCAGTGAGAGCATACAGAGAGCAGTGTAGAACCAACACATCACTTGCTGTCAGCAGTAAAACCAGCGACTACAAAACATCACAACAGTCTGAGTATATATGATAATGATTAATATCAAGTCAGTGAGAGCATACAGAGAGCAGTGTAGAATCAACACATTACTGGCTGTCAACAGTAATACCAGCGACTACAAAACATCACAACAGTCTGTGTATATGTGATAATGATTAATATCAAGTCAGTGAGAGCATACAGAGAGCAGTGTAGAATCAACACATCACTGGCTGTCAACAGTAATACCAGCGACTACAAAACATCACAACAGTCTGAGTATATGTGATAATGATTGTTTAGTATCAAGTCAGTGAGAGCATACAGAGAGCAGTGTAGAATCAACACATCACTGACTGTCAGCAGTAAAACCAGGGACTACAAAACATCACAACAGTCTGAGTATAATACAGAGGTGGCAGTGCAAAAAAATAGTGGTATGGCTCAAGATTGCCAATGGCAACCAAGCCGAGCCTCCGAAGAATGCAAGCATTCTGGTGAGCATGTTGTTAATTGTATTAAGCATAATTTACTGATGTTGATACTCATAAATAAAAAAAACTTTAAAAAAAGAAAAATATACCTCTTTAAAATACCATCTGCACCGCCTATGACGATTGTTTAGTATCAAGTCAATGTACACATACAGTGAAATAATCATCATTTATAAGTTGATGATTTTCAACAGAAAAAAGTTTCTCAAAGATAATTATATATGTCATGTAATTTAAAATAAAAGGAAATTATTAAACCAGACTGAGTAGAGTGAAAAAGTAGTTTGTTTTATTTAACAATGCCTCTTTTATATGCACTGTCCTACAGACAAGACAGCACATACCATGGCCTTTGATAAACCAGTTGTGGACCACTGACTGGAATGGAAAATAGCCCAAACAGCAAATGGGTGCATTGAGAAGGATCGATCTAATGACCGACCGGTTCACAGGCAGACACGCTACCGTTTGAGCTAGATCCCAGACTGAGTAGAGAGTATAATACAAATATTAACAAATGTGTACTCTATTTTATATTACTGTAAATCATGAATCAATGTAAACAAGAAAATATGATGACTATGTAGATGCAATAATTAATTGATGCATTTAAATTTTACCCACTACACTGTAACAAACAACCAAGCAAGACAAATTAAGAAAAATACACATTTTTGAGTATCTCAATCATTACACATTAATTCCATATTTACTAAATTTGACTTTGTTTTGCTAATTAATACAAAAAAATAATAGTAATAATAATAGTAATAATGATAATAATAATAAAATAATAATATTCACTAACTGTCTAGGAGAATACTCACATGATGTGCCTCACAAGCAACGAGCCACTCACTGTGTTCAGCATCAGCAGATAACTTCTGGAATATATCTGAAAAAATACCTCGAAATTAGTAACCCAATATGTTCACAGTATTTTCATACACATCACAATATATCTGAAAATATATCTTCAACTAAACAGAAAATATTTTATTGATATTAATTATAGTTGATATAAAGCAGTGTACATTATTTAACAAAATATGTTTAATATTACTTACTAGACATTTCCTTCAAAATATCCACAACAAACGGCTCGTCTCCAAAAGTAAGATAGTTATTTGTAGCTTTTTTAAAATGCTGAAATACAAAATTGATGCATATAAATCGGTATCACATACAGTAAAAATGCAACTTACTGAATGATACTAAACATTTAAAATAAAATTGTGTTTACTGTCCTTGTACTGAACTACAAATATGATTTGTAATATTATTTGAAATTTACTAAGATGTGTGTAAAGCTAACAGATAATAAAAAAAATTAAAATATATTATTCGTCAATTAAAATTCACAAACATTACAAAAATAGATATTCCACTCTTCTATTACAAAATCTTGGCCTTGCTGGTGCATACTTGCAAACTAAACTATATTACAGATTTAAAACAAATCAGACAACATACCTCAGAAAGGGACTTAACTCCTCCATGCTCAAAGAATTTCCGCTGAAATGATGAGTCCCTCATCATGATTCGCAAACAAACAAGAATTCTCAGAACATTTTCTGGTGGGGCTCCATTAATCCATTCCCTATGAATATAAAACAACAGACAGAGATGCTACATTAATTCCCTAATATAAAACATAACTGAATTAATTTACAGTTGTTATCAACTACAGGAATCTTCGAAAAGCAGCTAGTTATTTTATACTCACTGACTGAGAAATTGCAATTAATTTGCTATATGCCACTTCTCTCCAAAAATGTCGAGAAATCCAGAATTCATTTATATAAATAACATTCACTCATCTTCATTCATACTCAGAATACTACAACACAACTAATGTCTTTCTGTTTAGTGCACTAGGTACAAGTTTATAATGGAACAATTTACTCCACTTCATACTAAGTGTTGCATTTCTGAGTACTTTGATATACAACTCGGTGTATAAATTGTTCAGCACTTTATTTCACTTCACATCAGGTGTTGTATTTTTATAATTTTTCAGTTTTATTCTCTATACTTTTAGAAAAAAGACTTACGGAGAGCAGAGTCGTTGCTGTGTCAATGCTGAAAAGACCTCATCCAAATATTTATACTGGGGGTGGTGGCTAAAGTTCCTCTCATTATGATACTGCACACTGAAAAACAAAACACACAATTTTCATAGGAAATCACAAGGGATAAGCAGACAAAATCAGGTCAATGCCCAAAAATTAAGTAAATCAATATTGTGAATAAAAAAATCTTTGAACCTGAAATTCTGCAAGGCTACAGCTTCAGTGGAGAGATGTTGGCAGGCTCCAGATTTTGGCTGCGTAGAACACTGTGTCTTGGAATGACCCGAACATGTCAAGTTTATCGAAGGCAACTGAAAAACAAAAAAACAGATCTAAATTATTCTTCCTTTAATTATTTAATTCATCAGTTTTCAACATATACATTCGAACTGACATCATTCATGTCTAATAAGTTTTATAGCTGAACCATGTATTAATCTTTGCTTGCATTTTGTAATTCATTATTTAAATACAAAATACTTCCAAATCTAGAATAATGAGAATTCTGTTTTTGTGATTTTGCATCTCAATTTATATGGTGAATTACAAGAATTTAAAGTTACATTCCAGTAACCAATCAGTCATTAGCACTGACTAAACTTTGCTTAACTGTGATTGTACTTGTGTTATTTTGTGCCCTTCAACAGAAAACTTCAATTATCAAGGAAATAAAAAAAACATTATTGTAATTATGAACAAATAAAATGTGGTTTATAAAAATGTTATTTCTCACTTGTTGTTTGCTGGCTGGAGTCTTTATAAGACTAAGAAGTCGACATAGAGTTTTAGCCTCACTGAAAAATTAAATTTAAAGAGAGAGTAAAAATAAAACATTCTGAAACTGTTTCATAAAACAGATGTCATAAATGACTTGATTTGTAATAGAGTGCACTAGCATGATGAATGTTAATCCAGTACATTCTAACACAGGCTTATCTATAAATCCAGAATCTGGGTTTTATCTCAAATTTTACTTCTTACCTATGCCACTGAATTTTAGCACTAATTTACAAGAAATTGAGAATTTATAAATTTAATTAAACTTGAAAACAACAACACAAAATACATTATAATCCTGACAGAAATATCTTACATTTATGTATACATGTACATGTAATATAACATCTAAAAGTAATAAAAAGTTAATACAGATAAAAAAAACATTAACAGCACTATTATTTTACATAAATGTATTGTCTAGCTAAAATGTAGCCAGCCCTATGTGCAGTTTTAGTTACTTTTAATCAACCGTGAGCAAGAACTTTTTATTTTGAAATTGGGAAGATCAAATGACCTTTTATTCTTGAATAATAAAGCTGAAATGTTAACAGTTAAGTCTGAAATCACAGAAGTTTATATAAAAATGAGTTCATAATAAAGCAGCCCTCAAAATTCAGATCATCTGGCGACAGCAACTTAGTTCAAATAAAATGATAAAAAAGCTGTCGTAGATTAATTTTGCAACTGCACTGCTGATTGCCATCGTAGGTTTCGAGGACTGATATTCAGTGATAAAGAAAAGATAACCAGTACTACACTTACTTGTCCGGATCTATCAGTTTGCCTTTTCTTTCCTGAGATGACATACTAATAAATAATTAGTAATGTGCTGGACGGATTGGAAAGATAAGGGCTCCACGAGATCCTAGGTCAACCTTGGCTACATGCTGTTTTTGTTTACATTTTCTTGACCATTACCTGTTGTACAGAAAGTACATGTAACTGCAAACAAACCACAGGTAAAATTTAAAAAAAAGATATTACACTATTTTAAATATTAACAGTACATAATGAAAATGAAAAATTAGGGATTTACTGAATGACTAAAACAAACCTGAAATTCTATCTTGACAAAGCTAAAAAGTGAGAATGGTCATTAAATTGCAATTCTTCTGATTTCACTGATTCTCATTCAGAAAGTAATGTTTTTTTATTTAACAATGCCTAAAGAGCACATTGATTTTAATCTTACATCATCATCTACTTGACATCAATCATATGGTCATTCTGATATATTTATTTAGAGGAAACCCACAACCGCCACATAGCCTATTCTTTCTGATAAGCAGCAAGGGGTCTTTTATATGCACTGTCCCACACAGGACAGCGCATACCACTGCTGGGAATGAACCAGTTGTGGACCACTGATTGGAATGGAAAATAGCCCAAACTGCAAATGGGTCCCCTGAGAAGGATTGATCCGATGACAAACAGCTTCACAGGTTGACACACTACCGTTTGAGCTACATCCCGCTACTGATTTTCATTCATTTCACATTAATGGGTTATGTAGAATTTCAGTTTGTGCACCCCTGAAATAGTGTAATACAATGGAATAATATGTCATATGACATTTGGCTTGACAAACTATGAAATTGGGCACCTCACGAAAATTACAAAATCTTCTGTTTTCCTTTTTTTTTAAATTGGCCTAAACAATTTTTTTCTGAAATTGTTAATTTTTGGTGCACTCTGATGATGCTTATGATATTGGTTACATACTGAGCCAAAAAAATCATTAGGTAAGGGAATGAGAGGGGAAGAGCTTATTTGAAGATTTGCCAAAATGAAAATCAGAATGACAGTGCCAATGCCGAATGATTTCGCAATCAACAAATAAACTGCACTACGAAGACAAAAATAGGACAGATTGTGTTCTATTCTATTAGTGTATGACCTCGTTGATTTCAAATAATACAATAAAACATATAAATCATTTATTTACCTCAAAATTCGTCCTTTTTCACCTGTTGTTATTCTTTCATGCAAATGAACCCTGGAAACTAATTTAGGATTCAGGGGAAACTACTGTAAGGAGAATATTTATAATCTTCTTCTGTATTTTCCTCCACTTATTTGTAGCACCCATAACAGAAGTAGAAATAAGTTACTTTTTTTATTAAGTATAACCAGCGTAAAATGCAACCCTACATGAAACTAAATTAACTAACTTTCCATGATCCTACGCAGCAAACAGTTTATTTTACAACCATTGTGTGTCTATTGAAACGTTTTGTTTTAAACATTTCATAAATAAGCAATATTCAAAATATTTATTTTCTTCGTTTTTAGTCATTTCTAGTCCAGAACATCCGGATTTGCAAAATGCAATTTTATTGAAGGTTCAGTGATTATAATAGTGTGAGAGATATGTTATAAATCTATTAATCAACCTTGGAATGTCAATAAAGGTCAATGGGCCTTTACCCTGAATGTTTTGAGATGTGCATTTAAGGGAAAAGAAGTCCCTCAATAAGTCAACAACCCCCTCTCCTCAAAATAAAACACAATCCTGCCCTGATGGCACAGCTTTCGGACTAACAGATTGTGAGTACTAGGATCAAATCTCGATACCGGATGCATCTCAGAGAGAGAACTCCGTAAAGCTCAATAGGTGGGTGTACACTACTTTCACCGACCAGTGGTCCACAACTGGTTTATCAGGCTGTGGTTTATACTATCCTGACAGGAAACGTGCATAATTATAAAAGATCCCTTGTTGCAAATTGGAAAAAGTAGCGTATATGGCCGAAGCTGGTTTCTAAAGTCCATGAATTACAAAACACCATATCTGCTAATAGCTGCTGAATAAACAATGTGCTGAGGTGTCATTCAACAACCAATCCTTTCCCTTTTTGAAGAGTTAATTTTTATGGCACTTGTTTCCCCGATTTTCAAAACACGTTCCTGTACACTATTAGTCAGATACTAGTATACAGTATTTTCAACATGACTAAATAGAACCTAAAACTACATAACTCTCATTTACATACTTTCCCAGCACCACTGCAGATACGTGTACGGTTGCCAGTCATGCACTGCTGACATAAACATACTCATAAAATAGCTCAATAGATCAGTAATACACATCTTAGTAGAGTGTGCTACCACTGACAACTCCATCTGATTGGGTTACGTAAGTTTCAGTTAGAATTTTCAAGCTCATCTCTCCTTTTCCCCACATCATGGGTCCTCCTTACCATGACCCACAAAACCCCCAACATTCACCCAAATTGTTCAAGGTCATACTGTCTGTTTTTCCCACCTCAGTAGACCGTGCTGATATTGTATTACAAATTTTAAACTTAGAAGACCACTTTCTTACCTACCAATCACCTGTTGGGACACTATTTTGTTAGCTAGTGGTAATAAATGATTTCACTGAGAGGCAAAGAAAAAATGAAATTAAAAAATGCAAAGCAGAAGGTATATTTTTAAATTTCTTATATGATAATCATATGGAATACTTGGTAAGGAATATTTCTGCTAGACACAGAGGGTACAAAAGTAATGAAATTGTCAAAAACATTTACCAAAATAAGCCAAACAAAAATTTTAATCAGCAGAACAAAATGCTAATACAATTTGTATTTTTTATTTAGCCGTTAGTAATTTGACAATGCAGAGTATGACACCAGATTGGCCGCATTGGTCCCTTGGTAGAATGTCAGACTCTCAAGCTAAAGACAGTGGTTCAAATTCCATCGGAGCCTAGCTAACACTTTCACTAATCTTTCTCATCTATCACCCTCTGCCTGTCATTCTCAAGATCTTAATATAAAAAAATCTTTCATCCTTGTTCTGTCAGTATCACCTTACTCTGTCTTCAGAGCTCTCCACCCTATCACGTAACTGTCTCAATTCCTCCACTGGTGTATTCTCTGTGCACTTCTCTGCACTCACTCAGCTTCCTCATCCTCTGCCGCCAATAAAGCAGTCTGTCCCACGGCATTAACTAATGACCGCTGTAATTATGTAGTAATTATGAAGTAGGGGTGCTAAGTAGGTGGTGGCAAGTGCCTCTTAACAATGCCAAAGAAACCATTGAACCCTCCCCAATGTGACCAGACAAAGCCCACAGCAAAAGTTGCTGTAGAATGACGGGTGTGTGGTACAGTTGTCCACAAGAGACAATCACCTGTCACAGTATGAGAGACAAGGACTGGGACATGGAGTTGGACGGCACGTATCAAAGAGTGGAAAAGGAAAGGGGGCACAAGGTGGAAAAAATGTGACAAAGAACAACTTCATGATTGATTCTGAAATAGTTTATTTCCATCACATTATATTACTTTCATACACAAAGTAAAATTGACCAATACAAATTCATTTTAACAGCAAACACTATCAAGCACACTGCTGCACACAAGAAAAATTCTAAGGTTATTTCACAATTGCTATTTGTTATGTTGTGCTAAATATAGAATGCACAAACAAAAGAGATATCGTGTTGAGTTATATTTAAAAAATGGAGATAGGTGTAGAAGACTGAATGATTTTTTTAAATGAGGACATCATCACTGTCTATAAAACAGTGAATCTTAAGAAATAAGTCTGAGCAGAAAACTTATTTAATGTATTTATATTTTTTGCATTAATAAAAATTACATTCTGTATATTCATAAGGTGATATGTAATATTTTGGTGTGTGGTGCATAGGTGTCAACTCTCCCATTTTGAGAGTAAGTCTCAAAGTTTCGGGGCCTGCCTCACAGCCACCTTTGATCTCATGTTTTTAACAGGAAACATTCAGGAAAAATAAAATAAAAATCAAATTAAAAAACAAATATATATAAAATAACCTTTAGCATAAAAAGGAGGATAGACAATGAATTCAGAAGTCTGTTGGGAAAGGACACAACATGTAGCTTGTTGTCTACCAAGATGAACAGTGATACCGGTTGAATCGATACAAATCTATGTAGCCATGTTCTTCAGTGTTACAAGAGTATACAACATGGAGGACTCATTGTCGGCTACTTCCAAGAAATAAGCCTTAGTCAAAAACAGGTGAAGGGACTAGTTTACCAGATCAAGCAGCACATGCAGTAAATCAAGGTTTTTTTTTTAATAAAGTGACTCAAGTTATAAACAGATCAGGACATGTAGTCCACTAAGTGTTTGGAATGGCAAAGTCACCTGATGCAATCTGATCACAAAGAACAATGCCACTAAAAAAAGGTTTCCTATTGACTTTTTCTTGTTCATCTTATATTTATAGCAACATATGGAATAACCCCATGAAAATAACAGAAAATGAATTTAATACTGTGAAGTAAGTTCCAGGGGATGTATTATTTAAGCTGCCAGGTCTCAGATGGTGCCACTGCACCATTTTGAACCTAAATATCCAAATTGTTTTGGGGAAGGCCCCCAGACCTCCCCTTTTAGGAGGGGGTTAACCAATACTTCTCTATTTCTTCAGGAGTTGACACCTATGAGGGTGGCTCATAATTCCATCCAATACACTTCCTGATTAGTTCAAGTAACTGTTTAATAGAGAAGCAGATATACAATTTACTCGCTGCACAACCATTCACTACCATCTTCACATGGTACACACTGTGCATACGTTCAACGTTTCACCCAATGTTTAACATCCTAATGACAGAGAACAGGTCACCGAGCTCCAGACCATTGATTTAAATATTCCATTAAAATATCAACACAAACATAACCACTGTAGACATACAGAACAGCACTTTTGCTTAATATCTCAACTGTCCAATAATTAAGCTAAATATAGTCACCAAATAGGCCATATTTTACATGTTTTGAAAAGAAATAAAAATTAACGAGAGTTTTTCATGTCCTGCAATACTTCGTGGTCTAGGGGAGCATTCGTAAACAAGCTGCCAACGAAGGCATGGGTTCCCCATATGTGATGACTGATTACTTTACAGCAGCCAAGATCTGTTATCTCAAAGCCCAATTTCCGATATCTGTCATCAGTTTCAAAAAGTGTTGAATTTGTATGTGCTCCCAGATACTGAAAGAGAGAAGTCAATGTAAATATATTACTCAATTCAAAGTCAAGTACAAGCAGAGACAATGCGAGTATAGAGTGTCTCTATATATATACCAAAGAATTTCTTTTTTTGAAAGAAATGTTTCAAGACGTCCCATCACTTTATTAGATTAGTTATCAGTTGTTAAACATGGTAACAGAAAAGACTGTTTCATTTGAATACATGGAAATGACCACATGCATTTTATTTGATGTACCATTACTCATTGGTACACTCATATAAATGATGCTTGTACAACACTGTTGTAGTTTTCTGGATTTTGTTAATACTAAAGGGCCTTACCCATGCATTGGGGATTATAAAACATTGTTTTTCTCAGTTTGATGCCAAATGGACACAACTATCGTCAGTTGTGAAATATGACCTTGAACATAGTGATCCCAATGCTGCCACCAAATAAATTTTTTTATAATGATTACAACATATTTTCATGCTTATATCCAATTAATGTTCATGGATGGTGTACTTAAAATTCAACTTTATTTCCTTGCATGATGACAGAAGAAAGCCACTGTCACCATATACTACTATTACTAATGTAATTTGAAGCTAAGGATCCTTTTAAATGCTAAGGATAGGAGAGCACATACCATTGGAGAACTTGATGGCATGGATAAGTCCAGAAAGATAATACTCACTGGCTTCCCACATGAAGGATCTATAAAGTCTGCCCAATATCCACTTTCCTGTAATGCTTCACAGATTTCAGTAGCTCCCTGAATAAACTAAAATAAAGAAAAAACAAATCTATCAGTGACTAGTATTCATGAAAGGATAATTAATCTACCATGCATAGTGGTCTCTATCCAAACATTCATCTTATCTAGAAACATCAAAATAAGATAGCTATTTAAAGTCTCAAACTGAAGTGCTTAATTAAATAATGTCTACAGTTCCATAATGTAACATTTATATTTGTACAAAATAAAATATGTGTTCAAAATCAACCCAATTATATCAAAAGTAAGGCATAAATGATAAAACATGTACATAAATAACTGGGTGTATTTACAATAATTTACATCGTTTCTAACAATGAAAAAAAGAAATCTATACCTTAACAATAAATGACAACACTTACTGTTTCCAATAATGCTTCTCTCTCAATTTCAACATCTGGTGACCAAGCTGTCATATCATTTTCAGTTCGTTGACTAATTGATATCACAGTTAAAGTTCCTTCTTGAATATTTCTTTCTGGAAACAGGTCTGCAAATTCTGAAAATAATCAACACATCATTACTCGGCAAATTGTAACATAATTCCATCATTCAAGCTGGTATGTATAAAACCAATGTTCTTTCCCTTTGCACATTTTAACACTTAATTCATTGTAAAGTTTGTGCCGAAATGAACTTATTACTTGCTAATGGTTAACTAGTAACATTACACAGTTCTGATCATAAACTTTATTTAATCGATCATAAATTCAAAATAACCTCATAAACAGGGCGACATATTTAAAGATGTTGAGTTATGATTGTAAAAAAGCAAGCATTCTAACCCTATGGATGGATAAATACAACATGGATTAAACAATTAAATATTGTCAAATATTCATAACATAAAAATAAAAGTCACATAGTAGAAGAATCAAGTGAGAAATGGAAAACAGCTCCCATCACTCATTATACATAACAAATATTATTTTTAAACCAGTGCAATTTTCTGAACTGTTACTCACCATACAGACTTGTTCTCACTAGTTATTCCGTACAGTATATAAAGACAGGTTATACATCTAAAAGAACTGATTATTTAAGAAAATCCCAGTTACCTCTGCGCAGAATCTGAGGACATTCTTGTGCTATACATTCTAACATCTCGGCAGGTAACGGTGTACTGGAATCTGGTAAAAACTCACCAGACTGCTCAACCTGAATAAATAAAAGTAATATTCATAAATTTAATACTGGGCCATGTCCAAGCAAGAATATAAATATATGTCTCAAAAAAATCAATCCTTGGAGAAAGAAAACAAAAAAACATTCTAAAGTATGAGTCGCCCCAGAAATATTTTTAAAGAATGATTGTTGTTTTGTTACTCCTGCTGGTTAAATAAAAATATATAAACATTTTATTTGATGTAAAGTCACTTTAACATTAAGCTTGGTATAGGTAGGCTAGCTAGCTCATACAGTTGCTGTTATACACCTACTATGTTAAAATATATCACATTTCACTGTGGCATGCTGCAAACTACAATCAGACTGCATTCAGTATAAGACATCTAGTGTAGAGATCCCAATTGCAAGTCACTGTCGCAAGAGTCTGGCCACGCACAGACATCTAGTGTAGAGATCCCAGTTGCAAGTCACTGTCACAAGAGTTTGGCCGTGCACAGACATCTAGTGTAGAGATCCCAATTGCAAGTCACTGTCACAAGAGTTTGACCGCGCACAGACATCTAGTGTAGAGATCCCAATTGCAAGTCACTGTCACAAGAGTTTGATCGTGCACAGACATCAAGTGTAGAGATACAAAATGCAAGTCACTGTCACAAGAGTTTGACCGCACACAGACATCTAGTGTAGAGATCCCAATTGCAAGTCACTGTCACAAGAGTTTGACCGCACACAGACATCTAGTGTAGAGATCCCAATTGCAAGTCACTGTCACAA
>JAULBS010085989.1:2918-18222 GCA_032355785.1 Symmetromphalus regularis | reverse complement strand
TATATATACTATACAAGTATCAAACCTAAAACAAAACATAATAAATATTAAGACTAAAGACAATACATTATAAAATGATACAAGTATTAAACATAAAAATATTAAAACACAACCAAACCAAACACAAACAAATCAATAATTATAATACGTATATGTACAAGCTACCATAAAACCATTCATATATAAAATCTCTTCTTCTTTGAGAAATAAAAAGTTTTTGGCAGTTACAAATGCAAGATTTGGATGGGACATTAAAACACATAATGTAGATCCTCATACACTGGACACTCGTCCTCTATACTGGCATTTTTACATATGGGACTGAAATGCTGATCCAGAGGGAGATTTTCATAACGCCAGACTATGTCATGTTATGTCTTCTTTTGGTAAGTGTTGGTTTACTTTTTTAAATGATATAATTATTTTGTACATATTGTGATATATTTTTTATATGTAATAATTAGAGTTATTCCTGACATTACCAAAATGCTTCTGGAACAATAAATTAATTAAGCGCAAAAACCACACACAAAAAACAACCTTTATTTATATCAAAATGACGAAAACTTATATGTGTGAACGGTGATCCATTCAGTCTTTAACCTCAGATTGATTAAAACATATTTTATTCCTTTTAAGAAACAAATGGATTAGGCACAATTTTTCCAACTTAATAGGCCTTCTCCATAATACATATACGACAGTGAAGTGTTCCATTTATGCAGTATAAAATATGAACAAAAAATGAATATTTATCAAAGAAAGAAAGAAAAAGGGGAAAACATCTTTTATCTGTTTTCCATAATTTGGCAGCTGGTTTTTTAAACAAAATATACGGTATCACAATTTAATAACGTGTTAGAAAATTACTACACACTATTTACAAATAAAGAAAAACTTTTTGTATCATTTATATATTTTTGTACATGAACAAATATTTCTTTATTATCTTCATCATTTAGAACACTGTTACCATTTAAAATCAATTGTAAATTTATTGGTTGAAACATGTGCAGTGAATTCCAGAGAATGCGTCTCTGCTGTTCACATAAAATGCTTTCAAAGAAAAAAAATGACACTTTTTTAAAAATGATTTCCACAATCGACGCCAAGTCCTACAGTGCCTAAAGGAAGCTACGCCACTGATTTCTGTTGTGTTTAATGTCTTAGTACCAATTACAAGATTAGGTTTTTGATCTACAGTTGCATTCGAAAAAAGTAGGACACTACTTTTATCTGGATTAAAAGACACAAGCTATTTTTTTTTACCATTCATGAAGTTTTAACAGATTTGAATTAAGGTTGTGCTCAATAACGATGCGTTATATTAGTATCATCCGCGAAAAGTCTCGTTGTTTAGGTTATCCGCAGTGGCATTAATATAAATTTAAAATAATAACGGTTCTGAAACGTATACACGTGTATAAGGTGAAAACAATGTATTGTATCAGATAGCATTTTAGTCCGTGACATGTCATAATTTAATAGATACTTTCTACTCATATACATACATACATACATACATACATACATACAATATTTTATTAACATCTCACCTTTTAAAATAATACATATACACAAGTCTATTAATAATAATACATACAATATTTTATTAACGTCTTACCTTTTAAAATAATAAATATATACAAGTCTATTAATAATACGTTGATACAAGTATTTCAAAAGCCACTTAATACAGAGTTATGAGAGACGAAGACGAATTAAACTAAAAAAACTATATATAATTTATTGTTTCGTCTTATACTATTGTTTCCCTGCTAATATGAGGATAATCTTCACATACAGTGCTTCCATCTTGTTAGAACATCGACACTTATTACACAGTCACGTGTCTACTCTATCAGAGTAGCTGTAACCAGACAGAGAAATCCCACAAGTAGAAACAAAATCAAAACGCCGTGGCAGAGAACATTTTGTTCAGCTTTGCGTCGCAAATCACTATGCAAATTTAAAGATCGCTATAAAATATTTTCTTGATTAATCTTTCTATATACTTTATTATATCGTATTTTCTATTTTTATTTATTGTTTTTTTATTTATGTATTTTTTTGTTGGGGGTAATGAGCAGTTACTAATAAATGTCAAGACTCAAATCAGATTGTTTTAAAAACAAAACTGTTTTGCGCTATTTTATAGATTAAATTCAGTATGGAATTTTAAAAAAGAAATTAAACGGAACTACAGAATACCGAGTGACATTTGAAAACAATAAGACTGGCGATTTATATTTGTAATAATGATAATTTCTATGTTAAGATTGTAATAATAATAATTTCTGTGTTAAAAATTGTAATAATAATAATTCTCTGTTAAAGCTAATAATAATAATTCTTTGTTAAAATTGTAATAATAATAATTCTGTGTTAAAAATTGTAATAATAATAATTTCTTTACTAAATATTGTAATAATAATAATTGTGAAAAAATTGAAATAATAATAATTCTCTGTTAAAAATTGTAATAATAATAATTCTGTTAGAAACTGTAATAATAATATAAAAAAATTTAAATTCGAATAATATTAATTCTGTGTTAAAAATTATAATAATAATTATGTGTTAAAAATTGTAATAATAATTTCTTTGTTAAAAATTGTAAAAATAATAATTCTGTTAAAAATTGTAATAATAATATCTGTTAAAAATTGTAATAATAATCTGTGTTAAAAATTGTAATAATAATTCTGAATTAAAAATTGTAAAAATAATAATAATTATGTGTTAAAAATTGTAATAATAATAATTTCATTGTTAAAAATTGTGAAAATAATAATTCTGTTATAAATTGTAATAATAATAATTTCTGTGTTAAAAATTGTAATAATAATAATTCTGTTTTAAAAAAGAAAATAATCATAATAATAAAATAAATAAAAACCGACAACCGCACTATGCTTAGTCATTCAAATGAACGAGTTTATAAATCATTTTACTTTAAGTCACCTAGCTTTCGACATACTATACCTCACAGTTTTGGTATGGTTTTAAAATGGTACATATTATAAAACAGCGTGTAATCATTTGTGTGCTTTACGGTTTGAGTAACGGTAAGATGTGTACCACTAATAGCGAATTATTGAATAATTATATTACTGTTTTGAAATCAGAACGCCGCGTCCATTTTGCAGTAGAATACAACTCTCTTTTTTTAAAGTTACGAAGTTTTGGAGATAAAATCCTAATGACGTAAATAGTTGGCGTGGTAAAATTTAAAGTACTTCATTTGCCTCTTTATGTAAACGTTTCTGATTATCCACTTGTCGCTTTTTTTCTCTCTTTTTTATGTATTGTTTTCTTTCTTTTTACATAAAAAAATCTTTTTAAAATTGTTGTATTAGAATAGAGATCACTACACACAAAAAATAAATAAAAAATGAAAACAAAATAACAAAGAAGATGAAGAGAAAAAAAGGTCGATATTTATCGGCGTTGTTACAACCCCATTGGAGATAATTTCGACTGGGAAGGTGAACGTATACATTTTATAAAATATGTTATAAAGTTAAAAATAGTTTCTGAATTATTCTTTTCATTTAATTTTTATTATTTTATATATTTATTGGGTGGTGTTGTGGCGGTAATGAGCAATCGCTTATCAATTTTCAAACTGAAATTTAAAAAAATTGATTTGGTAACAGTTAATGGTTCCACATTACCTATTTCGGATATATTTTAAATTTTGAATTAGAACAGAATTGTAAAAAGAATTATAGATTAAATTCAGTAAGGAAATTTTTAAAACCCCCACGTTAAACAGAAACTTCAGTACGCTGAGTGACATTTGAAAATAATGATGTAAAACTTTTAAATTGTGTAAAAATAATAACAACCACAATAACAACAATAATAACAACAATAATAAACAAATAATGACAACCCCACGACGACATGTGGTCATTCAAACGAACAAATTTATAAATCAATTTACTTTAAGTCATCTAGCGTTTGACATACTATACCTCATAATTTTGCTACCGTTTTAAAATGGCACATATTATAAAATTTGTAATCATTTATGTACTTTATGGTTTGAATAACGGTAAGATTTTGTAACTGAATAAAAATTCTTTTTTTTTCTTTTTTTAAAGTTAGGAAACGGAAATACTAATGACGTAAATAGTTGGCGTAATAAAATTCAAAGTACGTCATTCGCATCTTTATATCAACGTTTCTTATTATCCACTAATATAGTATATTTAATTTTTTAAGTAGTAATTTTATTTCTTTATATATAAAAAAATAATTTAATAACTCTTGCATTAGAATCGTTTTAACCATATGATTTTAATAGACAATTTGTGGATTTTTGCACTCTGGTCTTGTTTCAAACTCCTAATTTTGTATTATAATCATATACATGTAGTTAAAAACTAGTGTAGTTGTCCCCTAAATAAAATTAATAATACAATACGATACCATAAAAGGCAATACATACAATATAATTATGTAAATGTAGTATTATATATTAATGAAATATAATACATAGAGTAATATTTAAAATACACTTACATATATTATTTTAAGGCGATTTACCAGGATTTTTTGTAATAAATATACACCTTTAATTAAAAATAAAATATGTAAATAACATGTAATTTTCTATTCCAAAGGGTTATGTATGAAAGGTAAGTTAGGTTATTTTCCTGAAATAAAAATATACTAATCATCCTTAATAATACCTCTGTTATACATTAGTATATTATTTCCACTTTACACTTCCAATATATTCAGCATTTAAAGGTCTTTTTTAAACATTACGTCCCACTGTACATACAATCAAGCACATGAACACAATAGAATAAATAATGAAAAAACCCCACATAAATTCTCAAATAGCAAAGACATATAAGTTAGTTTAAGATAATTATCTTAGTTGCCAGGTGAACTGTATGTATTGCTGTAGAAATAACGAAAATAAATATCTGAAAATAGTGACAGATTTAAAAAAAGACAAAGGTCTAAAAACATCTTGTTAATATACACTATGAATGAAATATATTTTTTTAATCAATGTAACTGGTGTGTTTGAAAACAAGTTAACCTTATGTGTTTTATTTCTTATTTTATTTTATTATTATTTTTTATTTATTTTATTACTATTATTTATAGATGTATTACTGGTATATGAAAAAAAAAAAATTCTCAATTAGCAAAGACATAAGTTATTTTAAGATAATTATCTTAGTTGCCAGGTGAACTTTATGTATTGCTATAGAAATAACGAAAATAAATATTAGAATATAGTTTAACTGGCGTGTTTGGAAACAAGTTAACCGTATGTGTTTTATTTCCGGACCCCCTCGTTTCTCGTATTTTTTTTATTTTTTTTTTAAATATATTTTGCGAGTGGAATGATGTGGAAATAAGCCATTTTTCACGAGTTCTATTTACTCATCACATATGGACCCCCCACTTCTGAAATTCTGCATCCGCGCCTGATAATGTCAGTTCTAAACTGAACGACAAATAATATACACATAAAACTTTTAATATTAGCAAGAATACGAAAACATGAACAAACAATTGTTTAGCCGCTGACCACTGGGGCATTAAGTTAGGGTTTTGTTATTAAAAGCCAAGCATAAAATTGATCGAAAATAAACAAAGAAGATAGATTGATACTCGCGTAGCGGACGCGTCAAACAAACGAATACAGAATGCACGCGTGCTTCGCTTTATGATATTTAGAAGACACGCATGGACGGTTGTAATTCAAAGAGACTTAGTCAAATTATTAACTGCGGAGTGAATGATAAGGGACACGTGGGCTGGGTTTGTAAGTGTCTGTTCACCTCAGCTGGGTGCCTGTGAATAACGTTGTAGATTCTGTTAACGAAGAATGCATTTTCTTTCATACTAAATTAAAATCAGGAAACAACAAATCTTATCACTAAAAGATCAATATTTTGAATAAATTATATTTTTATTGATCATTCTGTTTAAATTAGTTATACAAAAGAGGCTTTTTTCATTACTGGGGAATGTCTTTCTATGCACCAAAGTGTGTTTATATCTGATGTGCATGTATCGATAAAAATAACCACGTATTTATTTTCTATAAGCCGCTTAAGTGCACGAGACACTGGTTTTGCGCGTGCCTCCTTTTTATTATAGTTTTTAATTAGTTTGACTTTTTTCATTAAATGAAGATAATTATTCATTTATTTCTGAAGAGAATATGTTTGTTACATTGTTATAAAGGGTCATCATGAAATGTTTTGACATTTTGCATTATAAGATAATTTGTATGACCCCCAATAGCCGATAATTATTATTTTGTGCTGGGGATTTGTTAAACAATCATATAATCAATATGCGATAATTTGCTTTCGTTGAAATGAGATATAATAATCCTTTTATTTCTGAAGATGATATTTTTGTTACATACAATAATCTTAAGAAAGGTTTGACTTTCAATAATATAAATAATAATTTATTTATTAAGAGGATATTTTTGTTTTATTTTTTCTTTATATGTGTGCGTGTGTGTGTGTGATCGTAAATAATTTCAGACCGCCGCCTCCCTTCCAATATTAAAATGTATGACTTGTTTCATTAAACGAAAATAATAATCCATTTATTTTTAAGAGGATAATTTGTTTCTGACTGTTGTCTCGTAATATATATAAGTATTTTTTCTTTAAAAGAAAATAGTAATCCATATATTTACAAGGATAGTATTTTTGTTTTAAGCGATTAACGTTTTTGAAAAAGACAGGTTTGTCTTCTCTAATAAAAGAAAAGAGAATATTTTTGTTACTTGAAAAATGTTTGACTCTTTATTTAAAAGGAAATAATAATACATTTATTTTTCAAGAGGATTATATTTGTTGGAAACGATCAACTTGAAAAATCTGATATTTTGAAAACGTATTTGCTCTTTGCGATGACATTCATGTTTCTCTCCTCGTTACCTAGGCAAGTGATGGAAGTGTCTATATCAAAATCGTGACGTTCATCAAAAGATTAAACATTCTTCAAATCGCTACTCCTCTGAGGATGCTTGCTACTGAAAGAAGGCTTAATTTTGCCAAAGACTGCTTACCGTGACTTCAAAGCTCAAACTTCCTAACATCACGTGACTACCCTAATCAAATCTTCCAGGAAAATGTTTTTCCGAGCCAAACGTAATTGGTTGGTCTGAGTCCAGCGCGCAGATTCTCGGTATGCGATATTGGGGGCAATTTTGTCAGCATCACAAATGTCACCAGTCTAATTGGATAAAAGTGCTTTAAATGCATCAGCGACGGTTAATGGACCCAGGAGCTTTATACGGGCATTTTACTTCCGACATTATTTTGCCGAGCGATTGTTACACCGGTTTTAGTACTGGCATATCCAATACATCAAACTAGAGCGATTTGTTTGCACTGGGGTTGTCTGTTAAATTACTCCAATATTGTAGCAAGAAACCGGAAGCCAAAGATTACAGTATAAAATCTTAATTCCTAAAATTACGGATACCGAGAAGAATAATGTATACAATAAATTTGTTTCTAACCCGAGGCGTTTGCGTTGCACTTTCATGCCCCACCAATCAGAAATCGTCTACGACGAAAGTTAATTGAATAAAAACATGGTTTCTACACGCTGTGCTTGTTCTAAATTCTTCATTATTCTACTTTTTACATCATTCGGGAATATATTCGTGGACATTAGATTTTATCAGCAAATTAAACACTGAAAGTTGAATTCCATTAAAAGTGATTTTAGCGCTGACTGTCAACTATCTAGTTCATTTTGTTCTCGAGATTAATTTCGATTCCCGTTCTTGTTGTTTCGTACAAATGTAGTTATGAACAAAATGAAACCTCTTTGACTCCGTAATTAGCCAATTATCTTGTTAATGCGCCAATTTGTAGTCGTTTATGAGAAAACGAAATGAGATTCTTATAGAAAAGTAAAATCCCTTTTATTCCATTAGTGCTGCAAGGAACATACAAAGCAAATAAATCTTTGAATGGCGCTACACGGGGACAAGATAACGATTTTAACTCAAAAACAAAGTGTTTAATACGGAAAGCTATTAGCTTGGTATGTTTGAATTACGTTATGTCATCAACAAGGCAAGACACTACAGTCTCTACTATACGTCTGACGTTCTTCTGAATAGTCATCTATAAATACCACCTTTAATCAACACACTATCATCCATCCACTTTCGTTCGGTTGGTCTTAGCCATTTTAACTGTGATTCGTTTGAACCTGATTCATTTGAATCGTACATTTTGACGTGAAGTCTCGGGGAGTTTGGTCAATAATAGCACCTTTTTTAGGTTCGAATCCAGGAACAAACATCCAGTAACCTGACAGAGAATAATAGTGTGTAATACATACTGTATTCATTTAAATGAAGATGGTCAAATTTAATAATGAAGCTAAAGTATTTGCATGTTCTCTTAGAGTATTATAGAATCAAGATGAGATTCAACTCATTGTTGGTACTATTCATGTTAAATGTGTTATAAAGTCAATCTAATCTAATTATTTATTTAATTATACCAGTTATTACTGTTTGGGGTATTCTCAGATGCTGTTGAGTCCAGTAACACCAGATCCGACCTCACGTACGATTACTGTCCTGTTTGACAATACGATCTTAGTCAGGGGAGTTGCTATTACTAGTATTAGAAAACAAAATAAAACAAGTTCAGTCCATTACAATAAATAAATGAAATAGTCAATAAATAAATTAATTAATTAAAAAATAAATAAAAATCTAAATAAAATCAACAAAAATAAACAACATGAGCAGTTAACGTTTGCGATCTTCTAAAACATTGTAGGCCTATCTCATTTCATGGTTGTTTGTAAGATAGAGAAGTAGTGAATTCAAAAATCCATTCCTTTAAAAAATATCTGAGAGGTACCCCACATGTTGCATTTTTGCTGAATTACGTATGTGTAAATTAACGTTATACGTTACTGCATATATGTTTCAAACAAAATATTAGTTTTTACATACACATTTGGTCTTATTTTAAACATTAGGCTCTCCTCAATACATCTTGATCCATCAGTATTTATGAAGTATGGGTAACAAAATCACCGAATTTACTTCATTACAATGCATTTCTTGTCATCTAGCAACTTACAAATTGCTATATTTTGGTATTTCTTTACTTGTATTCCTGATATACCGGTATTATACTGGAGATAGCGAAACTGCTAATACATGTAATCTATGTGTATCACTGTTAATACGCTTTAATATGTATATATTAGAAAATATATTATTGTTCTGTTCACTCATTTAAAACTTATGGGATTTTATTCGGTAATCTTACCTTCGATTTTCATTTGTTTTCTTTACATACGCTTGGAGCAGTTTTTATATATAGTTCATATTCTAACGTCCTGTATAATTATAGTTATTTTAATTCTAACACCTGTGACGGAACCTCATTAATGCGCTTTGCCTGTCTTCTTCCACAGAACAGAACTTTTATTACACTCAGATCACCATACTGTGATACAGAGAGATGGTTCACAAACATGTTCTGCAGCTGCAGTAACAGACATATGACAATTACAAAACATAGAATTATATGAAATACAAAAGATAAATACTTGTAAGTTGTAAGTTGCTAGATGACAAGAAATGCATTGTAATGAAGTAAATTCGGTGATTTTGTTACCCATACTTCATAAGTGATAAATATCGTTATAAAAGAAACTGAGATACTAAGTCTCCTGTTTTTAACATGTTACAACTGGTTTCTAAATATAATTTAGATGATGTTATAGGTAATTATATATGTAATTCTTGTTTTATGACTAAACACAAACTGTTAAAGAAAAAATACACTCACTTAGATACCTGTCTAAATTGATCAGTCTATTTTCATTCCATCGTGTATGGCTTTCGCGCATATCAGGGTTAGTTACACACGTAGGAGGCAATCGACAAGACTTGAACCTTTACATGTCGTACGTCAAATGGTCATGATCTTTAAGTGAACGACCATTAGCGACAAACTTTGCAGAACATTTACACATCTCAGTTAATTTTACACCATAGCTATTATGTTGTACACTATCTCACTGGCTTTTTATAGAGGAACATTTAAATCAACTCATTTTTGGTTTGAAAACATATTTTCCAGCAATAAATTAACATTGACTATATCTGATAGTTCTATTAAATGTTATTTGGGCATACTAAAATTAGGCTTTTTTCATCTTCTCGAGTTAAAATCATAGAACATAATCATTTCCTCTTCAATTCATCAAACGCATTTTCATAAGAATGCCTACTATTTTCGGGTGGAATTTAAACATATCTAAATAACATTTCATCTTTCATTTCTGGCAACATTTCTGCACGCAAGAAACCAGTAACCCACGTCGCTGCCGTTTTGAGAAAAAAATGAGTTTGTTATGGGATACCGGGTTATGACAAACATTGAAACTATAATGATATAGGTATGTTATAGTAATAACGATATAGGTTACCGGGTTATGATAAACATTGAAAATATAATGATATAGGTATGTTATAGTAATAACGATATGGGTTACCGGGTTATGATATAATCGAAAAATTATTTTATGCACTTTTGTATTGCTTTAATATGAGTGTCATTATGAAGTCAATGTTTACCTTAATAAATCCAGTGTGGTTTACCGGGTACAACGGTAACAAAAACGTCAAAATCTCAAACATGTGGATTACCTTGTTTTTGAATGCAGGTCTTCAATATGCAAAATCTCAAACAATAAAACAGGCGCTGATGCATGATTTCTGAAAGGGGGGTGTCCAAATGTGGATTTCTTAAAAGGGTGTCCAAAAGTGATGAGTGAATAGAAACAGGTGAAAAAATGGTAAATGTTCACGTCCTTAAACTCGTAAAATGTTTGGTTTTTAATCGAGAAAAGGGGGTGAGGTTCTGACCCCCTGGAACTCCCCCACCGCCACCACCACCCATCAACCCCGGTATTCGCTAGTTAAAACATGACCTTGAATTTAAGAAAATGCATTTTCTGAGCACCATTTTCGTACCCAAATTTACCATTTAGTACCCAAGTCATTTAGTACAATAGTTATTTGGTCATTTTGTACCATAGTCATTTCGTACCATGTATGTTTGGTCATTTCGTACCATGGTCATTTCGTATCAAAGTCAACTGTAAGATCAAGTACTAGTATATAATGTATTATACTATCACGATTGCAACATCCTAGATGCATTTGTTTCAACAATCGGGATTTGTAAGAATTATTGTGAATGATAGAATAGATAGCAAAATGTCGAATTACTGATTTTAAAAATAAACATTAGGCTAATGCAAATATATTGAGGCCCCACCCCTTAATAAATAAAGAAAGAACAAGAAAAAGATGATATATTACTTTTAACTCCTGACTTTTCCGTTCATCATTATATTAATTATTACCAAAGATTACCTTGTGTTAGAATAGCCATGATTTTCTTTACCAAGTTTATTACAAGAGGCCCTACATTTTTATTACAAGAAGCCCGCAACAATGTTGCAGAGGAACGGTGCCAGAGTCACACAAAAGATGCTCTTTGAAACTTGGGAACTTTACAGTGTTGGTTGGCTTTTGCAAATGTGTTTCCGATTGCTGCATGTCGCTGATGACTGAAACTGTAATTGTAACTTGAAAATAATGTTGTGAAATAAAATAATATTTCAAGACCATACAGTTACGTACTACGTGGATACTGATGTGATTATTGATTATAACGAATGTTTATCCAACAGCAATAAGGCAGGCATAGGCAGAGAATCAACCGATAGTAGGCTAAGGACGTTGGCCTATATAAGATAAGGTGGGTGTCTCGTATCTTATGAAATGATCATCAGTGCCATTCGTTACTTTTCAGTTTGTCTTAAAACTAAACTATCACAGTAGTGGATCCAGACAATCCATTTTGGGGGAGGTCGGATTCTTTAACATTAAAAAAATAATAATGATAATATTTGTTTAAATCGCAGAATTTAGGACCCCCTAGATCAGCCACTGTATCACGTATCACGTTCATGTGGCAATACACAGAAAAGTGAATTCAATTGGGTTAGTGGCCACTGAAACACATTACATCGTTAATTTATTCGTATTCATTTAAACCTGTATTCATTTAAAAGTTTGCTCACTTTATAAGATATGTTTACAAGTCAACAATAAAAATAAGAAGTGGCATACCATGACAAGAATAAGATACCGGGTACGAAATGACTATGGTACGAAATGACCAAATGACTATGGTACGAAATGACCAAATAACTAAGGTACGAAATGACCATAAACTTTGGTACGAAATGACTGTGGTACGAAATGACTAACATCCATATATATACTAGTATATACAATGTGTGTGTTATAATATTATTATTATTATTAATGTGTGTGTGTGTGTGTGTGTGTGTGGTGCTTATTATGTTTTTATGGGATATCTGCTTATGTTTATTTACATGTATGTGCATATATGAATGTATGTATTTGTTATGTTTTATGTGAATTTGATCAAATAAGTATGAAATTAAATTAATTACTTTGTATAAGTTAATATGACACTATTGATATGTCATTGTTATAATGAACATATTGAATATGATGTTTACTATTAAACGCTCTTATGTGATTGCTTTAAACCTTTGTGTATGTATTATGATGTAAGAAGTTTATTGCTTGTTATATATGTTGTATTTATTGTTTTGAGTGTGATTTGTGTCCATTGTTCTTGAATAAAATGTCATTATACTTACACCAGTAAAGTAAAATTTGTTTTATTTAACGACGCCTCTAGAGCACTTTGATTTTTATCTTATCAGCGGCTATTGGACGTCAGTCATATGGTCATTCTGACATATTTATTTAGAGGAAACTCGCTGCCGTCACATAGACTACGCTTTCCGATAACAAGCAAGGGGTCTTTTATATGCACTGTCCCAAAGACAGGACAGCACATACCACGGTCTTTGATGAACCAGTTGTGGACCACTGGTTGGAACGGAAAATAGCCCAAACCGCAGATGGGTCCACCGAGAAGGATCTGTCTGATGATCGATTGCTTCACAGGCGGACAGGCTACCGTTTGAGCTACATCCCACTCCTACTCACACACGTAGCTTTATTGTCCTTCCTGCATGCATCACTAATTAACGATACTACTACTAGTACTACACATATTTATTGGACTCTCCGTAAAATGGTTTGTCTGTTATGTCATCCCATTTCCATGCATTCTATGATCATATTATGACGGTCATAAATTAAAATTCTTAGCATCGTCCTAATAATGTCATTTGAATGAAGCATTTGTACTCATTAATAAATGTAAAATGTTTTCAACTTCATAATTTAGCTTGACTAATGTTTTACAAATCAAAACCAGTTACACGAACCATAAAAAACAATTAATAGTTTCCAGTTTTCCTCCGCTATGCTCTCAATTGTCTGTATCATGATGCAATTAAGATTGTGAAACTGATATGTTTTCCTTGTTAATAGACAAATTGTAATCTTCTCATATCACTCCTAATAACAACAAAATCGAATGAGTCAGTTGACAAAGTTAAAACAGCATTAGTTTTCACCCACATTTCAAGAAAAATCCCAATTCTTTTATCAGCCTGGTCCGGAAAACGTTACGGATGCGCAGAAATGCGGAAGAACCAGCATGCGGGCGGCGCCTGCTGCTGCTTAAATCTCGATCGGCGCCATATTGTTTATAAGTATCGTTTTGCGTAAAATGATACCTAGAGAATGAAATCTGTCAAAGCAAAATAAATAGTGGCGTTCTTTATTTTCTATTACAAATATAGCATGGCAAAACCAGCATGACATTGTGTATGGATGGGAAAGTGTTACCATTCTTTCGTCCAATCCTGCATCCTTTCAATTAGCAGTCGATTTTCTCCTTTTATCACTTTCGCCGAGCGATCGGTTTACGTCTAACGTTCACCTATTTGATAATTGTCGTGCTACAGGATGCGACTCTACGGTGATCGGTTTCATGAAAACTAATAAAGTGAGTCCAGAGAACACAACACAAAGAAATTAATTCAGGTTGCTATTTCAGTCAGCGGAAATGGAAAGAGACCTGAATGAGGAAAGCAAAAGTCCGGCTTCCTGTACCACGCCGTGGGCCGCCATTGTTGACAGTGGCTGCGTGACGTGAAAGACAGATGAATCGTTATAGCATCAGAACACATCAGGAGTACTGCACTATGGCGCGATCCTTGCAAGAGAGGGCGGAAAACGAGGTACACACGAAGTAATCTTTTATCCACCTCTCAATATTAGTGGAAGACAGGCTATAAAGATTTTCTGCTGATGCGATATATTTTCATTATTTGTAATGTTTTTACAATGAAGTACATATATAACTAAGTGATATAGCCAACTAAACTGTATAAAGAGCCAGTTGTATTAAATAAGACCGGTTTTAAACCGTGATATTTACTCATATGTCAACATTTCTTGAATTTCCTACCGAACATTTGGCCCATCAAGCTATAATTATTCTACTGGCCCGAATCAAACATTTCCTGCCCCCACCCGGCTCCAACGCCCCTGTTTCTACTGCAACATGATGTAGGTATATTTTATTTAAAATACTGTTGTTAATTATTTTCTGCTGTTTTGACGTAGATATATTTTACTTAAAACAACTGAGTGAATATAAACATAAAATAACTGTCTGGCTGCCGAAAAGACCAGTTCATTTAATTAGCGTGACCGCACTACTATAATCTGGTTATATTATTTTCCAGCCACCTATAGTCCAAGAGCTAGGGGAGGGGGGGTATTTAACCGAAAAGGTCCAAAAAGGTCTGAGAACATTTTTGAATACCCTAACATATCTAGTTTATGGAATGGGTATTCTTAGTTGCCAAATCTATTACGATTTTATGTTTTTGCCATGTTTATAAAAGCAATTTTGAAATATGCATACTGCAAAGATTTGGGGTTGGGATAACTAAAATGTCTGTAATTCGGTCAATATTAAAGATAGAGTAAACCAATATTTACACATACTACAAAGTTAATAAGATAAAATTTACAATAGTGGATTGATATTGGGTTTACCTCATTAAATATTCAAAATGGCGGCTCTGGCGGACATCAATTTCTCAGAGTGCCATCAAAGTGTTTTGTTTTTTTTGTAAGATTGGATATACCCAAGATATTTAACAAGGTGGTTTGCTTTCATCACAAAATTCTCACGGGACAACACTTGCTCCCTGACTAATATGGGAAATTCCGAAAACCGACATATCACGAAAACCAGGCGACTGTGTATTGTGTATCGAA
>JAULBS010085978.1:0-18223 GCA_032355785.1 Symmetromphalus regularis | reverse complement strand
TCAGTGCAGAGCAGATGCAGGATTTCTTAAAGAAGGGTTCCAAATGTGGATATTTTAAAAGGGGGCAGGGTCCTAAAGTGATGAGTGAATTGAAATGGTGAATTTTTTTTGAATTTTTACGTCCTTCCACTCGGAAAAAAGGTAAAAAATAAAATTGAGAGAAGTGGGGTCCTGACATAATATTCAGTTCCTAATGCAAGGTTCTTGCACATTTTTCTTAACCAAAAATAATGACTTTTCAAAGATTTTCAAGGTAGGTTTTTGCAATTTTCAAAGACATGTTTTTTTTCAGCCAGTCATTTTCAGGATTTTAGATGTAAATTGCTGAGAAGTACAAAATTTGTCATGACGGTAGTTACTTTTAACTTTATTTCCAGTTAGTCACATGTACAAAATGGCGTGAAATGTTAATTAACTGAAGGTACTATAACTGACAATGTCACATCTGTCAAGATACCTCAACATCAGTAGTCAGAAAAATAAAGGGAGGCAGAGAATTGGGGTTCTTTTCTTTGTTTTGGAACAGATAAGACAGAAATTAAAGATTTTCACAGACTTTTATTGACAAACCTGAAATTCAAAGACATTCAAGACCTTGAAATTGTTTAATTTTTTAAAAACTATCAAAGATTTTCAAGATGAGCAAGAACCTTGTAATACACATGGTGGAAAAATAATTCTTATATTTCGTTTAAACAGATTTAAAAATAAAAATTATGTCAACTGCTCAGTATATTTGAAATCAATTCAAATAATAATTAATTTTAGTTAATGAATTTGTACATGCATGTATTATATATTGGACATTAATAATTATTTACTTCCTTATTAAAACCAAAACATTCTTCCTCAGAGCTTGACTAATTTAATAGTGCTAGGAATGATCATGTGGAAATAGTCATTATTTTAAGCCAATCTGTCAGCCCCATTTAGACATCCGTGTGAAATATTTAATCAAAGACGCCCATCAAGATATAATTAATATTTTACCCCCAATTACATTTAAACCTCCACTCTATGACCAATTTCCTGTGTGTCAGCTTGTCGGCGTAATACTGCAGATAAGTTATGGATGACATGAAATCAAATGTTCAGCAACATGCCATCAAAAATGTAGACATTCAGACAGATACTTAGAATTTCTAGAAATTGGGTGTGCTAGTATTTTTACTTATTTCTAAAGTGGACTAACCCTGTATCAACTCAACACATCCTAAAGGTGGTCCACATTTTACCAGCCAAAAAGTACTATGTTATATATCATACAAGCCTTGATATTTACCTAATAAAGTGTTGTGTTAAACCATTTTCATGGACACATACACGTACAAAGGGGAACACACATACATGTATACACACACAGTAAGAGTGAATCCATGCTTTCATAAAGGAAGGATGAGGTAGTAATATGTGATTATGTGACAACCAAATATACACTAAATATATGTATTATGTGTGGGTGTATATATACATAAAATAAAATGAAATAAAATAGGGGTTCTTATGTCTGTTGCATACACTCTTTCCATCCATCCCAGAGTACACATCCTCCAGGTAAAGGTCTGAGATGCTCAATCTTTATCTTGAAAGGTGCTTCCAATAACTGCATGGACAGATATAAAACATAATGTCAAACAAGTTTCGACTCTTTCTTTTGTATCATCAGAGATTTCGCCAGCAGTTCATTAAAAAAAAATCTCTCTGGATAGAAAGAAAAAAGAAAGGAACATACCAGTTTATTGTTCAATTAGGTGTCAAACACGGTAATAAATAGAGACGAAATCAACCGCTGGCAAATAAGATACTTTTTTATTAACAGCATGACGTCTCTTTATTATTATCCACTATAATTGAGAAAAAACCCTAAGGGCTGATTTTTTTATTGCTTTTATTTACAGATCTTTTCTTCCAAACCATGACAGAGAGAGAGAGAGAGAGAGAGAGAGAGAGAGAGAGAGAGAGAGAGAGAGAGAGAGAGTATTATTCTTTTGTAGTACATGATGGTTCTGGTTTTTTACAATATAGATCAGGAAGAGAATTTTGTTTACTTTGTGGCAATACAACAGAGGTAAATGAAAATTTATTCTTAAAAAAGGTTTTCAATTTAAATAATATTTAAGAGTTGGTGGATCCATAACAATTCAAGTAATAATTTTAATTACAGGTCTCAATCCTCTGACCTTGCTCTACCTATCTAGACACAGTAAAGAAAAATGTGATATGTAGATTTTTAACTCTAACTTTGTCGACAGGCATCTCTGATAACGACAAGCTGAAATTACATGAAAACACTTGGATACACTAATGACCAGATATCACCAACTGTGTGTACTTCCAGTTCTTTTCATTAAGATGTTGGTCATCGTATCGCCGGAGGAAACTCTTCACAGGCAACTGACGTCACCTTGGCCTGTCCAGCGACACACTAATTGATCTATTGTCACGACACACTGATGAGCGACAGAGCATGTAATGTCATAAGCTGTCTTGATTGGGTTTTGGGACTGATGAAGAAGGACGAATTTGTCCAATCGCCCGCTGTCATAGTGTCACAATGTCTTGTCAAGTAGCAACTGAGCTTGATTTTATGCTCTCAAAACTCATCAGACTTTCTCCGTGTCCAGCTGATCCCCTCTCGACCACACCAACCAGTGTTGTCTTGTCAAGCTATTTTTCTGCTTTGTTAAGCTTTAAATCCAAACACAAACATTTCACATGTTTTTCTTTCAATTCAATTTGATTTGTTAACATCAAACTATTGTAACATAAGGTTTTATGACATTTATGGATTTGAAAATCATAATTAAAAAATAAATAAATCCTCTCCACTGAAAATATAAACTTCTAGCTTTATCTTCGTTTTCTTTAATTTTTCACAGACGTGGAGTGGGCTGTTTACACATAATATGACATTAACAAAATAATGAACAAAAATATATTATATTAATGGTACTCCATTTGTGATTTAATTATTAACCTTTGTCATTTTAATTTTTATTATTAATTTTTTTAACCAAATTATTAATATTGGTTTTTAATATATAACCCGTATATTGTATGAAATATGACCTCTGACATCAAGATAAATTCAATGACATATTTTTGATTGCATCAAAATGGTAAAGAATGGCAAGATAATGAAATTTTCATTCTTCTCAAAGCCCATATTGTTCATTTTTTTTCTTTTTCCCGAATAAAATCACATTTAAAACAATTTGTCAACAGCAGGGCTTCAACTTAAGAATGTGTTGCTCACTGCAATTTTAAAAATACTGTAGGTATGATGCCCACTTATGGCAATTTTGAGCCTGTAAAGTAATTCTAAAACCACTTCCCTCCATTTAAACTTATGTAATGTTCTTGTTACAATGGTGCTGCAAGTGATGCCACCAACATACAGCAACTGCTGCCATTGCTGTTGTTAAGTTACAGCAATGGCCTACACTATGTATCATAATTAAAGTGTGTAACTTTGTTATAGTGTGTAACACTGTGACAGCATGTAATACTGTGATAGTCTTTCTAAATATTCAAATTAATAATTACTTTGCACAGTTGAAACATTTTAATTGATCTGGGGCAATAAATAAAATATTAAATGGGTTATCATTTAACATTAAGTTTACATCCATTGTGAAGCAACATACAAACTTTCTTAATACGGTTCATCAACATTTAGCAAGTGTAATAAGAATTGCTTTTATTTATATGAAATGGTAAGACTAGATTTATATTTAACCTCCTTATCATCAGATTCTTTGAGTCTTTATTTAAACAAATGACAGACTGCTGGATAATTTTAGGGATTAAAGAGAGTGAATAATAATCACTATATAATAAAGCTAACTCACTGTGGAAATGGGCAATATATTTTTAAATTGTGGAAAACACTACAGGGAAATTATAATTTGTGAAAAGTCTAAAACGGTTACTCTGCCCATCCATTTGTGTATCAGTGGTTGACATCTGGTCATTGCTGGCTGTGGATGATGAAGCACTACTTGTAATGTATCTAACAAGCTCCCACTCTGGCCTGCCACCATTCTCTGATCATTACTACTAAATTCACTAAATCAATCACTAGGAGGAAAAAAACTCATCAATCCCAGACAGTAATACACTGTAGCTAATAGACTGGTTAAAAAACATCATAAAAGAAAATAATTTTTCTTGTGAGTACCTTAGAACATTGAGTGTTATTACCTTTATGTGGTTATTGCATGATGATGTCAAATACAGCCTATGCATATTGTAGTGTGGCAACAGTCAGTTAGAATTTCTTTATAAGCTCAATCAGTAGAGAACTACAGACATGGTTTGAATCACCTTGCTGGAGGTTGTTTTTCAGTTACACATGGAGCTGATATAGAAACCAGTTGTCTTCTTAACTCTACATAAAGAAGAAACCTGCTGCCACCACACAGGCTATCTTTTTGTGTAAACTTGTCATAAAATATGATCAGACAAATCACTTTAAATAATTTAATAGTCTTTTTATTAGACATATCTACAATATTTCTAAGAGCCCTCAAACAATACTGCAGCTACAGAATAATTATTTCATCCTTAAAGGCCAATATTTTAATACATAATGACACATAATTGACAATTATAAAGGAGAAATCACTAAGTAAAGTTTATCCTTAGTATTAAGTCTCCAGTGTTGCAGTTATCCCTCCTCACACAAAGCACCTTTGTGACAAGTTGATTGTAAGAAATCATGGGAACTAGTGTATTAATTCTGCCAATCAATGCAGCAAATGGAACACACGTCCAGGGATTTGGTCAAGTGGTCTTGCCTGAGTCGTGTCCATCACAGACAGCTTTTTAATCTCAGGAAGTAATCCCAATTGGACATTATGCTAAAAGATGACCAAAGAGTTTGAAAACAGATTGGCAGAACAATGAAAAAATACTTCAAGCATGATTCAGTGTGTTGTGTCATCTCTCCAGTCATACTTAATTAGATCATTTATAACAAAGTGTAAAAATATTTTCATTAATAACAATATGTTGTACAGATATTTTCATTTCATACATTGTATAACCTTTGATTTCAGTGTTACACAAATGTTTTTAGTTAAAACAGTGTTGCACAAATGTTTTTATTTCATACAGAGACTAATACACATTTTTCAATACAATGTACTAAAAAAAATTCTTCACATAAGTGAACAATTGTTTCATGCCATACAAAGTGTTCTACATTGTAAAAAAATGTTGTATCAGAATTTATTATTTAAATCATGCTCCTTTCCACATTCTCAAACACAGGACAAGTCAATATTAGTGCCTTTACTGTATCAGTCTTAATTTGAATGACTAACAGGTTGCAATGAGAAACACATGGACCAGACTCCTTTTATTAAAAAATAAATATAAAAAAATATCTTATCATCACAATGTAATGATGATCTCCAGTTTCAACTCTACAATCAATTAGAATGCATTGCAGGAAACAGGAAAACATGATATGTTGTGGATATTTGCTAAAAGTGTAATAAATCAAAATGCCTGTGGATTTGACAAAGTAATTCCACTGAGAGAATCAAATTCAAAAATACCATTGTTATAATTTCAACAATGTCTGCAATATTTATATATTTATCAGGGTCTTAGCTTTCTCATAAAGCAAATCTATAGTATCCGATAAACAGATTAATTAAATAAAGTAACTGAATACCAAGGTCTTTCTTTTACTTAAAGTATCAACTTAACCAATTAAAAATGAAGAAATCTGATGAACATGAGATCACTTATAAGCTATTCTTGGCTATACATGACTACTATCTACACACATTCACAGAACTATTTAAGTGAACACCTCACATGACCTTCACCATATTACTTTAAGTAGTACTAGGATTTCCCAAGAGACTGAGAGAAGGGCAATATATAGTGCCCAATTAACACGAGGACTATTCTAAGCAGCGTGTAATATTTGAATGTGACCATTCGTCATGCAAGTTTACAGTACTACAACACTATTTAAACTGGCACTTGATGTAGCTTTTATCTGTTTCTGTAAGCAGTGGTGTAGAGTTGTCCAAGAGAACCTTCATAACCTTCCACTTCCACTGCTAGCAACTGGCAAACAATACACTTGAAAGTGCAAGCATATTTAAGTACAACATGTAAGAAATACAAGTGTCCATTAGGTTATTATTTCCCATTCCATACAGCAGCCAACAGCTGGTATATTAAATGATGTGGTAAGCAACTTGTGGTAAGCAACTGGTGTTAAGTATTGTACTGTCTCCTGGGAAACGTTTATACAAAGGAGATCAGCAATGAAGTAGGTAACACTATTGTTTTAAAGATTTTGATACCCCCTAGCTCCATGCAATGCTTCATTATGTTTCTCATAGACCTATGCACCCCCATAAGCAAGACAAAATTTATGGATGAACCCAAAGAGCACTTGGTGATAACTGAAAGGTATAGCTGATGTATAGGCAATGCATTTCTTCGGTAGACCATATACCACAAACACTGTATGTCTGACACAATATTGAGCCATTTATTTATTACTTTTTAATATCATTAATCATAACTGAATATTCAGTACATGAACAATTAATATACCAAATATCATCAGTCTATTATCTTTCAAGACAGCAATCATATAATCCTTAATCAATGCTCTATATGCATGGTCATTATAAAGTTATTGTGCAGTTTTAAATTTTCATAACTTCAGTTCTATATATGATAAAATATATCTGTAAAGAACACTGAAGTGTGATTCATTTAGTTTATCATAGTTTAGCAATAAATTTGTTATTATTATTATTATTAATTTGTTCATCGTTTCATTTGCAGAATTAGGATTAACCGATGGTTTCAATCGAAGAAAAAGTAAACTGCTTCCTGTGGTTGGCCAAGCTAAAATCTGACAGCATGGTCCAAATGATTTGAAACCTATTAAAATAAACATGCACCACAAAAACCAATCCTTTTTACAAAAGTGCAAAAACAGCTTCCTGGAAATGGGGGTATGGAACATCCCCCTCTCCAAAAAGTGGTTGGTGTTCCCCATCCTCCTCCCAGGATTGACACCATTATAGACCCCCTGTGTACTTCCGTATATTTGCCCTAAGACCACATGGTTAAGTTTTACATTGATACAATAAAGATAAATACTGGTAAAGATTATTATTTAGCCATTTCAATTTCAATTTTTGGAAGCAAAATGAGGGTGGGGGCAGATAATTATATAGGCATCCCCCTGTTCAAAATGGGATTTACGCCTATGTTTTTACAGATTGATTTTATCATAGATAGAAGTGAAGTTCTGAAAATATGAAACTGCACAATGCCTCTATAATGAACCTGTATAAAACCATGGCACTTTAACATTTTTTAAAGACTTGAATTACACATGCCAAATGAATGCTGGTATATGCCACATGCCACAACAGCACCATTATGTTTGTCTCCTAAGTGAGCAATGTAATTTGTTTACTTGATTAGTTCTAGGTCTGTACATGTCTGACAGCATTGTCAATACCAGCACCAGTGTTGATTGGGAACATTACTCACGTGTTTTAATGATCAGTCGCATTCCTCCAGACGCCTTTAAAACTTTATCAATAAATATATCCAGTTAAATGTTTCATTATATTACCAAGTCTAGTTGATAGATTTAAACTTTATCAATAAATCTTATCTACCGGTAGTTAAATGTTTCCTTATATGACAATGTGTGGTTGGTAAGTTATAATTTTATCAATAAATATTCATACTAAATGTTTCCATATATGACAATGTGTGGTCAGTTGATTTAAATTTTATCAATAAATCTTGATTATCTAATAAAATGTTTCCTTTTATGACAAAATCTAGTTGATAGGTTTAAATTTTATCATCAAATCTTGATTATTAAGTTACATGTTTCCTTTCATTACAAAGTCTGGTTGACAGGTTTAAATTTTATCAGTAAATCTTAAGTTAATATCGTAAATCATAATTAATTTAATGTACAAAATAAATCTGTAAAATGTAATGACTACACAAACAACAATTTGTTAATGTATCTTGGATGGTAATAGTTTAGTATTTAAAAAATAACCGGCCAAACAAATCCCACCTATTATTATTAACTAATCATGTACTATATATAGATTAACTAATCACGTACTACATATAGTTATGAAGTAATATAGCTCATTAGTTCTAGCTGCACCCTACAGTATTTAACCAAGTGCACCTTGCAGTCTGGTTATAGTTAACATATCAGGTGCAGTTTGGGTAGTGTTTCTTAACTGCTAGTAATAGTTAATTGGTACAGAAGCTAGAACATAAATGCTGCTTGATGATGCAGACATATTTACCATGGAAATAAATCTGAATAATAATCAGAAATATTTTACTTTTTTATAGTAAATTAGGAAATTTGCATTAAAAAAATAATAACATGTTTTTAGTTTAAGAATAAATAATAAAATAAAATTTATCTAACCTTCGTTTTTGCAAAGTTTTGTTTTGTCTGTTCAAATTATTGCTGCAAAATAAACCTATCTCTGTCTTTCTTCTTTAATCCTGTAGACCATGTGCTGCAAATACAATAAGCCTATGCCATATTTATATTTGACTGGAAAAAAACACACCTGAATATCATTAATTCTGACTCTTTTAAAGAAATAAAGAATTTAGTTATCTGTACATTTTATAATTTATCCTAATTCTGAATTTTTTTCATTTCTTAGAAGGCACCTTTTACTATTTCACCTTGAATTGAATTTTTTCCTAGCTTTGATAGAGTATTTTGACATTTACGTGTAAATAGTCAATGATTAAACAATGTAACACAATGTTGTAACATTCTTTTCATCTCTTTATAACAATGACATTCACTGTTGCATCAAATGGTGACTAACAATTGGCTGACAGCATTTGCAAGTCTCAGCCAAACTAATGTCCCTTGATGAACCTGTTAGAAATGACTTTTGTAATAAAAGGATATTATTCCGAGTTTCATCTGACCATCTGACCTCGAGGAATAAATCCATCTGCCAAACTGTTAAAGGTCAGCCATTACTGGACTTGTCAAATATCTCCCAGTCAAAGACATGTCAGTGTTGTCACAAGATGAGGCAAACGAAAGATTGCACTCTGCTCATGATAACCTGGGGTACAAGACGGTTATCGGCATACAGAGCCAATGCTGAAGTAATTTCACCAGCCAGCCAGATCAAGCATCCTCCAACTGCAGCCATGTGAACCTCATTACATTGAATGTCAAATATAAAATTCAGATCTTTTCACTTGCCATGTATCCATGTTTGCTTAAATATGAAAAAAATGATATTAATATTTGTTTAATGACATAGCAGCACATTGCTTAGTCAATGTTATTAGATGTCAAACTCATGGTCTGTATGAGAAACCTGTATCCACACTTGAAACGGTACTTTCCTACAGATAGCACAAAATATATCCTTTGATCTATCAGTTGTAGATGCTGTTTGGAATGGAAAATAGATCAGTGGGTAAAGGGTTTTGATGCACTGACTCATTCCACCTCAAATGGGTATTAAACGAATGAGCTATATCCTTGGGTCCCATTCAGATGTAGCACGCACAAAGTGGAAACTACTGAAGAAAATCTACGAACTACTTTGATATCCAAACTTGCACACTTAGAATACCTTGTATAACAACTATCAAACTTGAGATTCTTTCAGGTCCCAATTAAATGTAACATGTAAAGAGATTAAACTATTGGAGAAAATCTACCATCTACTTTCATATACAAAAGTGTATAACAACTACCATACTTCAGATTCTTTCATTTCCGGATTAAATGTAGCATGTACAGAGTTGAAACTATTGGAGAAAATCTACCATCTACTTTAATATACAAACTTGTATAATAACTACCATACTTGAGATTCTTTCAGTTCACAATTAAATGTAACATGTACAGAGTTGAAACTATTGGAGAAAATCTACCATCTACTTTCATATACAAACTTGTATAACTACCATACTTGAGATTCTTTCAGGTCCCAATTAAATGTAACATGTAAAGAGATTAAATTATTGGAGAAAATCTACCAACTACCTTCATATACAAACTTGTACAAACAACAGGCCTTGTATAACAATAATCAAACTTGAGATTCTTTCTGTTCCCAATTAAATGTAGCATGCACAAAGTGGAAACTGTAGGAGCCAAACTACAATGACTGATCACTTCCAAGGTCAATAATACAGTGGTATCTACTCATTACACAGTAATTAATACAGCTGGAAGGCCTATCTAATGTTGTCTATTTGATATCTAGATGGATAAACCATTTGTATTATTTGCCCCACTGTTTTCAACCCTGAAGCAAAGATTTATCCATTCATTTTCCGAATGAACTGAAAAGCCGGATGTAAATACACAAATGAATTGCTAGCCTGATGGATAACAATGCTGCATGCATTCTGTCAATTATAGTCCACAGAACAAATTAGGTACAAATGAGTGAGCACATTTTATTTAAATTGCTACTTTATCTTAAGAGAACCTCAAAATAATAATCATGTGAAAAGCAAAGAACAAAACCTCTGAAGCAAGTGAAAAATATTTTTACGAAACTCGTTAAGTCCAAGTGACATCAGTTTGAAAAAAAACTGTTCTGCAATTCACAGTACACACATAAGACCCTAGGTGACAAAATACAAAAATGTATTTGTTTTGTACACAGGCTGTTACACCTGTACAACTGTAACAGTTAATCAAACATATAATTTATGTGGTTATCTCTGTTTATCCAAATTGTGAACTATAAAAGTCTTTTTTTTTCAGTTTGCTTTGTTTTAATAGAGCACACTGATTTATTGGTCATTGGCTATTGGTTGTCAAATATTTGGTTATTATGACACGTAGTCAAGTGTGAATCAGCTTCCAAAGGGATTTGAACCACTGTCATTAGCTTGAGAGTCTGACGTTCTACCGCTGGACCACCAAGGCTCACTAGAAGTCAATTCAGAACTGTTTATAAAAAATAATAATGAAATAAAAAATTAAGTGAGAGCTTATTTTGTGTGGAATGTCTGACAATACTTAAAATAATATTAGTTTTATACAACAGCACATTGTTTTAATCCCAATAACCGATGTTTACATTTGTGATTGGGGGGATGGTCATTAAATAAGTAAACAGTAGTTATTATATATATCACATAGGTTACTCTTTCCAATTAGCCGCAAAGGATCATTTATAATAAATTTTATGTACTTTCAGCAGACAGGGTACTCTTTCCAATTAGCAGCAAAGGTTCTTTTATATGTACTTTCAGCAGACAGGGTACTCTTTCCAATTAGCAGCAAAGGTTCTTTTATATGTATTTTCAGCAGACAGGGTACTCTTTCCAATTAGCAGCAACGGTTCTTTTATATGTACTTTCAGCAGACAGGGTACTCTTTCCAATTAGCAGCAAAGGTTCTTTTATATGTACTTTCAGCAGACACGGTACTCTTTCCAATTAGCAGCAAAGGTTCTTTTATATGTACTTTCAGGAGACAGGACAGCATATACCAGAACCTTTGTTATATCACAAAGAGACCATTGCCTGGAACAAGAAATAGCCTAAAAACAAAGAGGACTATGACTATTTCAGCCACATTGTAACAGAGCCTGTGATGCTGGCTTGGTGCCACCCTGTATCACGGTAGAGTAACGAGGAAATGTTTGAAACATGTGGATGGGATGCGGAGTAATTACCAACACACCTCACTACTCATGCACCAGGTTGCTTAATTCCTCTCAGGTGGACAGTTTGGATAGAGTTTCTTCTACTGCACTAGTAATAGTATACAGGAGCCAGTAAAACACTACAGCATGGCCATTACACAATTAAATGAACAGGTTACAAACAGGTTCTGCATAATGGGTCGGAAATGGGCAAGGTGTGAATTAATAGAAAATATGTAAACAAATAGAATTATAGGCATGCTCAAGGTTTGAATTCAATAAAGAACATCAGTCACAGCTTTATGGCACCAATCGAAGCTTCATAATGACTAAAATAAAGTCTGTCAATCTAATAAAAAAATTATAGGCTATAAAAACAACATACCAATTTTTTTTAAATTAAAATAAAATTTAATTTAAAAGTGAATGTTATGTAATATAAATATCTTTCTTTAAGGTTTTGAATTTTTGGTGGAATCAAGTTTAGAGATATACTCATCCAAAGAATTTAAGTATCGGTCATGGATATTATGACATTTAAAAAAAATACATATTTAATAAATACAATAGGAATGAATAAACTAAGTAAACAAATGTAAATATTATCACTAATGATATATTTTCTGTTGCTGTCAGATCAATGATATCTGTAGAAGACTTAAGTATACTGCCTCATAAAAATTAATATCAGTCATTTGTTGAAAAGTCACAAAATGCCATTAACTTTTTAATGACTACATTTCAACACCAAATGACATAAATTAATTTTATTTGAAACATTATGAGAGTATAAATGTAAAATAATTGCTGATACAAAGATTTAAGAATCTTCCTTTAAAATTCTGTGTGATGGCAGCAGGTTTCCTTTCTTATACCAATATTTACCTCTATCCTGGGCAGGCAGTCCACACAGCTAAAATGCATGCCTAGGACAGCTTACTCGAACCATAATTGGATATAAACACAAAAAAGGAGGATAGAGACTAAATCCTTGGTAAAAGAAATGACGGTATAAAAAAAGTTCTAGATCAAACAAGTGATTTTTTCACCGCCTGTACAAATTCTCCGTGATTAGCAGCTTGTAATCAGGCTACTTTGTGGCTTATTTTGAGAACCAAAGTTGCCAAACAAATCCTCCAACAGGTAAACAAGCTTCATTATTGGACGCCTCACTTTGATCCCTCCCACCTGGCAAGGAAGCGATGTAAACTAGGGAATGTTTCACACCCCAACTGATCCAGTAAATTAATGAAAACATGCTTCTTGTGGAAATAGCGCAGATTGGGAATTCCATGTCAACTCACTAGTTCAAGCAGTTTTATTTGCTTTATCATTAACAACAGCTGCCACTAACTCAGAGAAGATGTAGATATTTGGTAGAATTATCCTAAGCCAGATAATTAAAGTTCACACAGTTAAAGAGTACAAAAAATTTAAATAATGCCATGTGTCTAGATAGAAAAGCAATTATTTTAAAATATTTTAAATTTTAACATGATTAGTTTTCTGGTTCAAGCACTTGTAAAGCCTTCAAGAATGAATAGCTAGTTTCACACATTATGTACATCTATTATAGACATGACATTCATGGACACGTTTTGACTGCTGCACTTTTGCAATATGGTTTGTTGTAACATGACAGGTTTGTATTAACTACTCTCACTCCATTTTCCCCATTAATCCAGAACTATTAGTGTTTTCTAAGGTGTTAATCGCAGATCTTCATATGGTTAATATATTTAATATATTAGAATATCTTTACAAATGTTTAAAGGTTCGTACTATCCTATGATTACATTAGCTTCTTTTTAGTAAACCTTAGCACTCTTAGGTGAGCAATTTGACTGGTTCCCATTGTTCTCATAAGATTTAATACCAAGTGCAAAAACCAGTCTTATTCAATGCAGTTTAAGTCTTACTAACCTGTTAAAAGCAATCGTCTGTATGTTAGGTAATCTCATACACAGCTCTTCATCAAATATAAATTAGAATCTGCAAAAAAAACAATAAAAAATATATCAGAAATTAAGCAGTCTTAAACAACAAGCTCAAAAGATATCAGCATAGAGAAACAAATACAACAATGCACTCACAGGCTCAGTAACTGTAGACTGATTCCACACAGACAATTGTTTTTTTAATATGCATCTTTTCAATTCCATATTGTTTTCTATACAGTATTTTTTTTTTTACTTGTTTCTACACTCATAGCCACACTTAAAGTGTATATAGAGTTGAGCACTTTGTATCTAAAAATATGGCTACTTGGGTCAAGAACCGAGCAAGGCTTAAACTATTTACACTAACACCGTCTGGTCATGGTGTCCAGAATGAGCCACCTGACTTCTGCTCCTTACACAAACTTGCTAAGTCTCTAGTCAACCCGTCTAGAACTCAGTCTGTTTGTTCTATCACGGTTTGTTTCAGTTTAAACACCAAATTAACCACAGAAGATTGCAGCTTCCTTAACACAGGACTTACAGTATTTATTTGTTTTACGGATGAAAAGACAGATAACGTGTTCCAGTCAACATTCAGAGAGTGGTACTAAACAATAGCAGTTTTGTGACAAATGTAATGTTTAAAATTTCTGCTGGGTATTTATTTTGATAAGAGACTTTTGCATTCTAACATAAAGTTGGAATATTGTAAGTTCAAGGAAATGTTTTTTAATAATTAAATTTCAAAAAAGCAAGTGGTTTTGAAAACAAAATATTGAAGATGCCAAACATGGTAGACTGCAACATTTGACATGCTTTCCTCTTTACTACTTTGGCTATATCAGAATTACTAGTGGTTCCATATATAAACCTTTTGTCAGATTAGAGGTGTGAGTAGGGCACAAGGGAATCAATTACCATGTCTGATACCTAGTAACGACTAGTTTTTTTTCTCATTTGATAAACAAATAATTAATGATTTTCTTTACTAATTCACGAGAACAGGAGGTATATTGCAAGTATGATTTGATTTTCATTGGAGTTTAGCATCATCAATGTAGTACATACATAAAATACTAATCAGTTCACTCAGTTAAAGGGTAAGCTTGTGATACGATTGAGAAGCAAATGGATGGATGGAAATAAGAATCAGTTAACATTAACATAGTAGTGCAACTGTGTGTATGATGAATTTTAGACTTTATCATAAGATGATTTTAATTAAATTTTATTATATTTATAGTAAATCCTCAGTCACATATGTAATAAATGGCACTTACTGTAACTTGTTCATAAATCTTTCAAAAACATGAAAAATAATTATAGACATTTATGCAAGCCTGGAAATAAGTGGCTGGTCATGGACATTGACCAGTATAAATTTGACATTTTAGAACATTTGACAGTCACAAAGTTAATTGCACACTCATATTTGAACTTTTAGTAAAAATAACATTTCTGTATAAAGTCAGCTTGATGCAGCTTGGGTCTGTTAAATAAATTGTGAAAAATTAAATAATTAAGAAATCATATACCATGAAAACTAATTTGTGTATTTTGAGTAAGTTGAGCATATTAAATTGTATGTCAGAAACATTTTCTTTAATGTCTGGCACAAATTGATTGATGCTGGACATTTTGACCAGCTGAACTAAAATAATTATTTCCAGGTCTGTTTATGTGGGAATGAGTAAAAAATTTGTTTAAAGTGCATTTTAATAATCAAAATATCTGTTTCAGAGCGGCTTGATATACTGTTTTTAAATGATTTTTCTCATGTAGAAGTAAAACAGACCCTTCAAACATAATAATCGTCCCACCCATCCCACAAGAACATGCCTGTACGAAGTGTAAATAAACTTTTTCATATTAGTTACATGTGATTCATCATAAAAAGCATGAAGCTAAAACACTTTAATAAATTGATACCCTACTTTGGTCCCGCACTTACAGAAAGAGATTTGCTGGTTATTACTGGTCAATGAAAGAAGGGCGAGGAGAGCCACTATTTGCGAGGATGGGTTCATTACACAAATTGTATGATACACTTCTTAATCCATTCCAAGGCTGGAGTCACACTCGCTCCTATTGTTATCTCCCATGCACAGAGTCTTCCTCAACAAAACATTTTAAAAAGTCAATTTTTATATTAAGAAGCCTTCATAATTTAAAAAGCAATTTAAAAAATTGATTTTTCTTCATTAATCAGTTATATTGTGTTGCATGCAAAACCAATATTAACATTTAAAAAATTATTATCATCGTTGTGTGTTTAGACAAGATTGATGTTAATGCCACATCGGTCGTCCTTTTCCATATGTATTACCAGACATTAAAGATATATTTTTTTAATTATTCAAACTTGAACATCAACTGATACAGTTAAGGTTCATTATTGACTGACTTAACATTTATAATTTCTATAAGCATCCATTTAACAACTGAGTTAACTGAAAAGGTGTTTTAAAAAACTCAAAAAAGTCTTTTCAAAATACAGACAAATGGAGATAAATTAATTGCATGTTTAACTTACCTACTTGTCAGAGACTGGCTACACTTTGATTTCATGTCAAAATTACCAAATGTTAGATATCCAATAGTCAATGATTAATAAATCAATGTGCTCTAGTGGTGTCATTATACAAAAACAAAAACAATGAACCTGTTAACATGCAAAGAGTTTATACCAAACTGGATATAGTCTAGTGATAGATTTCAAAATTTGACATCAAACATGCAGTTTATTTGGTTATCACCATTTATCCAAATTTTGAACTTAACAAGCTTTGTACAACAGCTCTTCAATTCAATAGCAGTTATTATAAGTTGCACACATACCTCATATTTGGTAACTCGTAAAGAGATGAGATAAAACTGATGTTGCTACTTGAACATTAATTTAAGTGCTGGTCAGAGACCTCACATCCCTTTTCCAGTATGCTTCTCTTGGCTTTCAAATGTTTTTATTTATATTGCTAATAGCAGTATTTTTGGATTGTTATGATTAGAAACAACTGTGTGTCAAATGATCAGCACTTACAAAATGAGTTCCAGGCAAAATGAAAAAAATATGCAAAACAACCATGTTGGGTATTGTTCATGATATACATATTCAGTTGTATATCTGTAATCTGACTGGATGCCCATTGCTTACATTTTAGTAAATAATAAAACGAGGGAATTTTCTGTTTCTCTTAAGCTATGTTAGAATAATAAAATATTAAAACTACATGCATTTTAATTAAATTAGTACATCTATTGATGTGTTTATATAATAAACGATAGTCTGGTAATGTTTTAATTTTTGATTGGGGATATTTACTCTAACATTGGTAATAAAAAGTGGCATACAGCCTTTGAAAAATGGTGGGAATGGTGTTGAATATCGGTCTAGCAACAGTTGATAAAATCAAGATATTTAAAATAATTTAACAGTTATTGTCAAACAGTCAATTAGGCCTTATCTATAACACAATTTTCCATATTAAAAAGGTTTTGTTTAGAAACATGCCAATGTTTAAAACTAAAATTATAAGTTTCAAGCACAAAACCATGTCTAACACTGTATAATATAGTGTAGAAGTGACTCATGCTTGATTTGAACAAACCATGACACAGCAACAGACAATTCATCATGTGGATGGAGCAAGATCGAGTCCACGATGAAGAAATCAGCTCAAGAAGTAATACCAATAACTCGACATGATCTTTAATTGACATGGTACACACAGGCAGACTTGCAAAGAGAATTACACTCTGATCGACGACCCTCAAATGGATAATTAGAAGCAATTCTTTGTTGCAGACGGCAACAATTGGCAAATTTGGTATGGATGGAGGAATGCAAGATTTTTTAATGTGCACAATAATACTGGAATGAACTCCACACTTGATGAATAATTGCTACAAAGTGAAGGACATAAATTGTAACTTGATGAATAATTGGTCAAAAGTGAACGACATAAACGGTAAAACCAAATCAATGGAAACGAGACACTCATTGGTTATTCAATACTCATTACACCCATCATTAAGCTGTTGTCTTTAAAATGACAAAAAAATGGAACACAAAAAGTTATTTGACTCTTTTCTCCATCTGTGAAGAAATCTATCACTTGCTTGGTGACTGATAAAAATAAATTGGGAAGTTAATTGCTGCAATAACTGGTTCCAGTTGAACATGGGTCAGATCCAGTGCAGCTCAGTGGGTTATAGCACTGTAAGAGTTCATGTTCAGCTCAGTTAAGATGAGGATATTATAATATTCAATGATGCTTGACCATAATTAAAGCAAAGATATTCAATATTCAGTGATGACACTTCATTTTATACAATACAGCATTCACACGGTTAAAAAAAGATACTTTATAAAATATTTATGAATATTAATTATAACATGTTATATTTTTGGTCAGAATTAAATGTTAATGAAAAAAGAATGCTACTTGAAATAAAATGTTTAAAGACACTTGTTGGTCTGTGTATAAAATCTATGTTGCCAGAGCAGGCCAAGAATTTTTGTTTACAATTAATCCAAGCAGTTCTAGTTGAACTGTCAACAACTAATAACACAGGAAAGAAGAGAGCAAGATGTCC
>JAULBS010085967.1:0-18228 GCA_032355785.1 Symmetromphalus regularis | reverse complement strand
GTTAGTTTTTTTCCATTGCAAATTGTGATGCGACACTGGTTATTTTGTGCCTTGATAGTCAATGTTTATTTTATGCTGGGTGTTGGGGTCAATAAACAAACAATGGTTACCATCCAAGAAAATACAATTTTCTTCAGATCCTATTAACGTGGAATTTAACATTATAGAAGTGTCGGAAGTGTCAAAAGCAAATTAATATTAGGGAGGCGAATGTTGTCCTGATCCCGAACTCACATCCAAAACATTATAGGCCTAGAAGTTTTGTTTTGTTTTGTTGTTTTTTTAGTTCACATATTGTGGCCACGGTCACTGGCCCTGCCGCCCCATTTCCAACACCTCTGCATTACCAGTAAAGACATAATGCTTTACCACATCAAACATGAACTACAATAGCATGGGTGTAGACCCTGAGGTGGTGGTTGGGGGTACACAACCCCCACTATTTGGACAGGGGGATGCCTATATAACTAACCCCTTGTCACTTTTTGATTCAAAAAATTAATATAAAATGCTTAAATAATAATATTTTCCAGTATTTCACTTTATGTAACACTAAGCCATGTGGGAGGAATAATTATAAAAGCATACCCCCATGTTCAAAAAGTGTCCCCCTCACCCTCTCAAAATTTACACCCCTGCATTTAGCAGTATAAGGCAAATTTATTTATGGAGGATTTAAAATTAACTGTTGCTGAACTTTTTTGTTGGAGTATAGTTTTGATTGTAACACTTACAACTGAAAACTGATAAACAAAATCCACCACCAAACCCCCTTAATACTGTATTACAAATTTCTGTCAGTGAACAAGTCAGACATTGCTCCAGACTACAGCGACTACTACGACAGCGACGAGGAGACCGACATCGTCACAGCCAGCTACAACATCTCATTCATCAGCTTGAGTTGCCGCTACTGGGATGAGATACAACAGACATGGATGTCTAGTGGCTGCAGCGTGAGTGACTCTTTGATGCTGAATATAAAAATTAAAACTATTAATATTTGGTTGTAAATGAAAATCGGGATGAACACAGAAATTTGAAAAAGGGGTGATAATTGGTTGGTTGTACATATTTTCATACTTATATCCAATATATGTTTAAAGTAAAGTTTGTTTTATTTAACGACGCCTCTAGAGCACATTGATTTTAATTTTATCATCAGCTATTGAATGTCAATCATATGGTCATTCTGACATATTTAATTAGAGGAAACCTGCTGCCGCCACATTGGCTTCTCTTTCCGATAAGCAGCAAGGGGTCTTTTATATGCACCATCCGATAGACAGGACTGCACATATCATGGCCTTTGATAAACCAGTTGTGGACCACTGGTTGGAACGGAAAATAGACTAAACTGAGGTCCACTAAGAAGGATCGATTTGATGACCGATGCTGGCTTTGTTGTCTCTGGCTCCTTGAAGAACCTTTTAAAAAAAGAAATTCCCAACAATTTGGGTGTTCAGAGCATATAAAAGACCCCTTGCTGCTTATCAGAAAGAGTAGCCTATGTGGTGGTTGCGGGTTTCCTCTAAATACATATGTCAGAATGACCATATGATTGACGTCCAATAACCGATGTTAAAATAAAAATCAATGTGTTCGTTAAATAAAAACAAATTTTACCTTACTTTTTTTTTTTGTATCTTCTTCTGTCTATGCAGATCATTACATGAGTTATGGGAAGACAAACTATTATTGTGTACTTGTATTTTTTTCTCTAGGCGAGTCCCCACTCTACATCTTCCAACATACAGTGCCTGTGCAACCATCTGACGTCGTTTGGTGCAGGGGTGTTTTCCCCGCCCAATCAGATCGACTTTGACACGGTGTTTGACAACCTGGCTGAGAAACTGCTGGACAACAGCGCCGTCCTTGCAACCCTCTGTGTCATCATCTTCCTCTACTTCGTCGGACTCATTTGGACCAGGAGGATGGACAAGAAAGATATCGAGAAGGTTTATTTCAAATCATCAGACTAATACGATAACTGCCTAAGTCATTTTTTGCCCAAATTGGATTTGATACATTACCTCCCTTCCATTAACATTAACTTTAGTGCCTAACCCATAATCTAATTTTTAAACCAATTAAATGTACTGTTGTAATATTGCCTATCAGAAGTGAGTGACTGAGACACTTTTACCCAAAATGGCAGAGAGGAATTTTTTTTTTTAAATGGGAAAAATAATTTAGGTAGTTATAATAATATTATGAGTCTGACGAAATATTAAATTACTTAGATAGAAGGGCTAGCCAAACTCTTGATAATCTACTATTTGGGCCTGTACTTATAAATGTTTTAGATTCTGGACACAAATTAGTCTAAACTTTAAAATCATTCTTCATGTTAATGTCTTGAGTCTGGACCTTAGTTTTCTAAGCATGGACGATAAAGTGTATAAATCTCAGATAATTTGAATATTACAATACACTGTTCTTACTGGTCTCAGCTTATGATCAGACCTGGTATGTAGTGGTTATGCTATTGGACTCATGTAAGGTTGGTACTTGGATCAAATCTCAGTCGAGGCATCAGAATTTTAATCTTGGTACCAGCTCCAACCATGATTGAGTGCTCCGTAAGGCTTAATAAGTAAACATACACCACTTACACCGACCAATGGTCCACAACTGGTTTATCAAAAGCCATGGTTTGTGAAGCTGAGTTGTGTGCCCAGGACAATGTGCTTAAATCTTAATTGGCTATAAGCATGAAACTAAATAAAACCTCAGCTTATGAGAATTTCCCGTTAGCTTAATTAACAGAATGTCATTGATTACCCCTCTCAAAGGAAATTGTGCAATTTTAAATAAAAGGAAATTATTTGTCAGCTATATATAAATATTTCCAAAAGTTACATTTTTTTCTCTTTTTCGATTGCAAATGTAGATCTGAAAGTAATAACCCTTCCAGCTTTGCTAGTTTTTGTTTGAAATGTTTAACCAATTTCCTGTTGGAAAATGATGTATTTAGAAAGAGAAAGATAATTTGTGTTTATTACAGTGGGGTATCGCACCGTTAGCCGACAATGTAACCACAGACAAATACTTCTACATACTCTCAGTCTATACGGGCATGCGCAGTAGAGCTGGTACTAATTCAAAAGTCAGCTTTATTCTTTCTGGAGAAAACTGTGATACTGAAGTAAGAAGTCTGGCAGATGAAAATGGGAAAAAGGTAACATTAATGCTAAATATACTGTATCTTAATGTATTATTTTAAATTAAGTTGTTTTTATTGTTCATGAGTTTGGAACAATTCTAAAATATTGAAAATAAAATTGTCATAATTTGGAGTTATCGCATTGTTTTGAAAACAAATCTTACAGATTTGAAGAAAAAAAATCTGTTTTAATAAATTTAGGCTACATTTGTAATACTTTGTTTTAATTGTATGTACATAGGGCCAGCCTTAAGCCAATTTGACCAAATACTCTCAATTGGGCCTTACGCCCAAGTGGGCCTTGCACTAGTCTTGTCAAGTAAAACTGCCTTCTAATAGAGCTAACTTGTAAAGTCTTGTAAGAAACCAACTTACAAGGTAATGTTTATGTCATTTCACTAAAACTGACCTTGGCTGTGAACATGGGGGACCCTCCAAAAATGTTCCCAATTGGGCCCTGGAGCTTCTAAGGCTGGCCCTGTATGTACATTTTTGTTTTGATGAATATTCTCTAACAAGCATTTCTATTTTTTTTTCATCAAATGACGTGGTATGTGCAGTCTTGTCTGTGGGATAGTGCATATAAAAGACCCCTTGCTACTTATTGGAAAGAGTAGCCTATGTGGCAGCAGTGGGTTTCCTCTAAAAAATATGTCTGAAAATATGATTGACATTCAATAGCTGATGAAATAAAAATCAATATGCTCTAAAGGTGTAGTTAAATAAAACAAACTTTACTCTTGTTTTCTTTTTTTTTTAACCATCATTGCCTAGGTTCTGAGTCGTGGCAGTGTCCAGCAATTTGTTCTTGGCGTTCCAGACTGCCTTGGTCCTCTCATCTTTATGAGGATTTGGCATGATAACTCTGGAAAGGGAAAGCACCAAGGCTGGTACCTCAGCAAAGTGGTTGTATCTGATCTGCAGACTGGGGCCAGGTCATTATAAAACCTTATATATTTGTTTCAGTGTAACATAACATTATATTAGTCAACAGCTCAATGAATTTCAAAACTAGTATGATAAAATTGATGAAGGAAGCATAAATAATTATTAATTAGTTCACTTTCACAAAAATAGTCCAGAGTGAAAAGGTACTCACAGTGGTAATGCATGGAATTAGTGGTGATGTTGAATGTTCATGAAAGGTGGTAACAGTCAGGCCCACCGAGTAATGAAGGGTCAGCAGGGGCAAGTGCCCCGAGGCCTGTCAATGCCCAAGGGCACGTAAACAAATTAATATAATATAGATATATTAGTCTTAAAACACCTGGGGCCATATGCAGCACCCATGCAGTGGCCTGCCATCATTCTTGATGGTCCTGTTAACAGTGCACAGAAAATATAAAATGGAATGCAAGACAAAATATCAGATGGAATAGAAGACATTAAATTTGTCTTTTGAAACTTTTTATTGAACATAATTACACATTTGCTTTTCAGCATTATGAATGTTTGTTGTAATTATGGTTTGACATTATCAATTTTCTTCATGTAGTTTTTTCTTCATGTGCAACCAATGGCTTGCTGTCGAAGAGGATGATGGTATGATTGACAGGATCTTACCTGTGGCTGGCACTAGTGACGTCATAACGTTTAACCACCTCTTCATCTCCCAGACAACAAAGTCTTTGACGGATTCTCATCTTTGGATTTCTATCATTGCTCGGCCTCATAGAAGCACCTTCACCCGGGTTCAGCGACTGTCCTGCATCCTGTCATTGCTACTAACAACAATGCTAGCAGACGCCATGTTCTACCGATCCCAGAGCGAGGTCAACATGACGTATTCTTTCACTCTTGGGCCATTTCAGTTTTCCCTCAATGCTCTTTACATCAGCGTTGTCAGCAGTCTCATTGTCCTGCCGTATAACATTGCTGTTGATCAACTATTTCGACAGAGTAAACCGAAAACAACCAATAAGATTGATAATGGTTTCTTAGCTGCAAATATCCAATCAAATTCTGAGGTCTTGACATCACGAGAACATACATCACAAGGTAAAGCTTCGCGATTAGAAGCTGTCAAATCTCCAGATCTGTCTGTAAATTCTTTGTCTGGAATCGGGTTCAGAGCTAAGGATGATACGTTGCCATTGGCTATTGAAAGAAAACCAAAGAAGCAAAGTAAGAAGCTGCCTCATTGGTGCGTCTACATCGCATGGTTGATGATTTTGATCAGTGTTGGAGTTTCTGCGTTTTTCACATTTTCGTACAGCATGCAGTGGGGTAAAGAAAAGTCTAATGCTTGGTTGTCATCCATGCTGCTGTCTGTGGGAGAGTCTGTTATTCTCATCCAGCCATTTAAGGTGAGTTCAGTTTGGTGTCTGCAAGCATCTGCCTACAATAATTATGATGATCTCTTGAATAGTTGCAATTATGTCAATGGTTTGACTTTTCTTTGGCTATCTTTCTGACAACATGAATTTTAACAAAAACTGTTATACAGTTGTATTCTTAAAAAGATAGTGTTGGCATTTAAATTGATGTCTGAGTTGATAAAGATTGTTCCTGAGAACTTGCAATGAACATATAACAACTCAAATTTATAAAAACTATAATTTTTATTCTTTTGTTGTTTTATTAAATACTATCTGGAGATGGTATGTAATCAAATGGTGTTTTGTTAAATTATTCCTTTTTGAAACTTAATAAAAATGTTTCCTCAGCTTTAAGATAAATCACAATAGCTATTATTCAAACTTGTATTTATATACAAGACAGAGTCAAAGGGATATTAAATAAAATTGTAATAAGTAAATCACTCGAAAATACAATAAAGTGAAACAATAACACTTATTAATTAGACCTTTTATAATCCAGTATGTGACTGAAATCGGCATTCAACACGGCGTGCAGTTTTAAATTAGTTGTATGCCATCATTGGCATAGGTTCCATTGAGGCAATGAGGCAACTGCCTCACTAGATTTTTTTGCAGAAATTTTTTTAATCTGATTAATATTATAAAAGTTGATTAAAATCCGAGAAATTACTAGCATTGCCTCACTAGAAAAAAGACCCAAGCTACGCCAATGGTCATTAAAACAATGTGGGGTTTTTTATTGGCCTTCAGTTTTGTCCAGTAATAATGTATGATGAACTTAGGTTATTGGTATCTCTTGTAGATAATAATTTTGGCAATCTTGCTGGCCTGGGTGGTGAAGAAACCCGATCTGGATGAGGTGGTTTCCGAGGGCGATATCCACCTCAACAACTTGCAGGATGATGAAGAACTCACTCACAGAAACCCAACTACAGGTAATGTCCTTAATATTAGAGGTCATTCATAACTGACCTTTTTCTATTCATACAAATATGCACTTTAAAAAAAAAAAAATTATGCACTTAATGATGTGAATTTGAGGATTTAGATTTAATATTTTAAAGATTAATATAAATCTACACTGATAATGACCCTCCTCTCCCATTAAGTGTGTGGTTTGTATGGATAGGAAAAATAGGTAATTGTTGACAACCCCCAGTAGTGTTGGTATACGTAAATTGTAAACACGTTTCTAAAACAGCTTCTCCAAACTTATAACACAGAAACAATCTCTTGTGTTTGTTGTGTAGAGACAAAATCCTGTGAGGTGAGGAGTGTTTATGTTTTGTTTCATTAATTTTGAATTTAGTTAACCCTCAGTGTATAGATATCAATACACAAAGAACTAGAAACCGTAGATAGCCATGATTAAAAAAAAAACATTTCCTTTACTACAATGACAGTTGCTTAAAATCTTCATTGAATGAGGGTTGTTTTCCCTTCCAACCAGTGGTCCATAGTGGTATGTGCTGTCCTGTCTGTGAGAAAGTGCATATAAAAGACCCCCTTACTGCTTTTCTGAAAGAATAGCCTATGTGGCAGCAGTGGGTTTTTCTCTAAAGAAATATGTCAGAATGACTATATGTTTGACATCCAATAGCTGATGATAAGATAAAAATCAATGTCATTATTATAACAATTTAGTTGAATAAAATAACTTATTTATGTTTTAAAAGAAAAACAAACAAAAAATGTTTTAAAATATAACTGCATTTGATAGATACATGTACCAGTAGTACATGGATATGTTCTCTTCCTAAAGATGACGTCATATGCACCAAACTTCCCCAGTCTAAAGCAACACTGTCTTTAAATGCATATAAAATAGCCAATCTTTGTTATAAGATTTTTTTTAATAACTCTTTATTTATTTCCTTCCAGTCTCTTGTTTACAATGTCAAACTATGTTAAGGAAGAAAACATGGATTGTTACAAAATGAATATATCATAAATTGAACTTTAAAGAAGCCATATTATTAAATAGAACGAAAGAAAAATGTGTAATAATGAAGGGAGATGAAAATAGATAAAATGGAGTAAGAATAGGAGAGAGAAAGATAGAAAAACACACCCATACATGCACACACACACACATACACACACACACACCACCACACACACCACCACACACACACATACACACACAAGACACACACACCACACACACATGCACACACTCACACACACACACACACACACACAACACACACACACAACACACACACACACGACACACATATGGACACACGCACACACACACACACACACATTTATAACTTAATATACTGATGTTCTGTGAAAATATTATAAGATTTTTCCTCTTATTTTTTTTCTTTTAATGTTTTAGCACACCGGCCTCCAATAGCAGCTCCGCCTATTGACAAAGAAAGTGTAGCTGTGTTGAGGGAGAATCGTCTCAAGGAGATTCAGATGTTCTCCGTTCTCAAGGAAGTCCTGTTCTACTTCTTCTACCTCGGCATGCTCGCTCTCGTTACGGTTCACAACAGAGACTCCAAAGTGTACTTCGCAAATCAAAACATCTTTAATATGATCTCAGCCAATAAATCATTGAAAAGAGTAAGTACTGTAATTTCCACACCTTTTCGGGAAAATCAATATTCTTTTAATGTTTTTCTGTTTTATAGTAGGGTTCGTTCACCATTCTCATCATTATATTATTTGTAAAAGAGTACAAATTTCAACACCTTCCCCCCTCAACTCACCCCTTTCCATCAAATCTGAATGCTTGTAATGTTGATTTTAGTAGGGGTTTCAGAAGGGGAGACATGGGGAGTTTATGGGTTTTATTTTCATGGAAACAATTTTTCATTTCATGCATAAAAAAAGAGGAAATGAGCAGAAATGGATACTTATGTATTTAGGTTATCCGTGGATTCCCATTTAATTTAAATAGTATTGCTTGCTGAAAAATGCCTTAAAATTGGGAAACCAAAACATTTCTATTTCTAGTTATCATGTGACTGTCATGGCGGCAAAATGATACCACATAGCGATATATCAAGGTTAAATTCTGAAAACTGTCTGAAAATAAGAAAATCCATTAGACTGGTGTTGTGAATGGTTTCAGATAAACAACACGGATGATCTATGGAACTGGATGGACAGAGATGTTCTTCCTCGTCTTTACGTCACCAAGGACGATGCTAACAAAACCATCAACACTGACCTGACACGGGCTGTTGCCAACATGGCGGGATACAGGGTGGGTCCCGTCAGATTAAGACAGCACCGAGTAAACACAGGTGAAAATAAAATATTTAAAACTTTTTCAAAATAAATTTAAAAAATTATCCATTGATATGCATTACGTAAAGTTGTCCTACAAAGCATTATAAATTTTCATAGCTAAATCCATTGAACAGCTTCAGTTGGGTTTACTTTTAGGTCTGCACACCTTCAAAATTCTAAATTTTCTTTATTTAGTTTTTTGTAAATAGTCTAACTCACTCTTTTTGTTTAGGCTAAATTGGTGATGGATAATTCAACTTTCGGCCGAGCATTGTGTGTGTGTGTGTGTGTGTGTGTGTGTGTGTATCTCCGTGTGACTTTATCTCTGTGTGTTTTTTTGTGTGTGTATCGCTGTGTGACTTTAGCTCTGTGTGTTTGTTTGTGTGTATGTGTGTGTGCTTACAATGAATAATCATGATAGCAGATAGTTGATTTGATTGAGATTCTTCTATTTTATTTAACATTCATGGAATAAAAACAGTATATTCTTACATAATTCTACTTCTATTTTAAAGAACTACTCCTTTTTCATGTTTGTGCATTGTCTATATTTCAGCCAAATGTTTCCTCTTTCCCTATGTTGTTCACCGTATCAGCCATTGTACATTAGACTGGTCTTGGGAGAACATGGACACGAAAACCTATGATATAGGCTGGTCTACTTTAACACATAACTTAACCACTGAGAAATCACGAAACTGGGCATGGCATTACCTGACAGACAGCTACACCCACGGGGTCCCACACACAGGAAGACTGGGTGTCTACCCTAGCGGAGGATACGTCAAGGACTTGATTGGTGGAAGACAGATTGTGGCAGAAGCGTTCCAGGAATTGAGATCCCATCAATGGATTGACCAGTACACTCGAGCGTTGTTCATAGAGTTTACTCTGTACAACCCCAACATCAACATGTTCTCGTCCGTCCTCGTCTGTCTAGAACTCCATCCAGTTGGAATGATTTCATCCGACATCATAGTGAACACATTCAATCTCTTTCCTTATCTCGGTGGATACGGCGTCGTAGTTGCAGTGACGGACGTGCTCTGTGGGGTGTGTGTTGTCTACTTCATGTTCAGAGAGACGAGGAAGATCTTCAAGAAGAGGTGTGGGTATTTCAGGGAGTTCTGGAATGGTCTGGAGTTCATCTTGCTCTTGGCATCCATTACTGCAATCATCATGTACATCGGCCGCTATGTCCTCACAGAGTATATGATCAAGCTGGTTACTAAGCTAAGGGGTAAGTGTATATTCTTCTTTGCTTAATATCTTATTGCTCTGTCAATCAGGTTTGTAGGCCTATTCTCTTGGTCAGTTATGTCGTGTGGGATCTGTACTAAATACACAAGTTAGTCTCTGTGGTCCAGTGGTAGGACTTCGAACTCTCAAGCCGAAGACAATGGTTCGAAACCCATAGGAGGCTGGTTGACATGACTACATGTCAAAATTACCAAATGTTTAACACCCAATAGCCAATGATTAATAAATCAATATGCTCTTGTGGTTTCATTAAATAAAACAATATAAAAACATTATTTTAAAAAATAAATGTGAACATCAAATCAAGTTCATAGTTGTACTTCATAGTATTATTTTAGAATGCAGTTTGTGTTAGTGTATTATTTTGTTTAATCTCAAGATCTAATAGAAAATTAAATAAATTTTTGTCGCCTTTTTAAATACAGCTTCACGATTTTGTCAAACTGCATTTCAGACTGTTGTACATATTTAGTTTGGCATATCTAAGTTTGAAGTGTTTCTATGTTAAAGGATTTAGAATTTTTGAAAATTATAACATAACTTGACCAAGCATCTTTCAGCAATAAGAATAAACCATAAATGTTTACAACCATATCCTTTAAAAAATTGCTTCTGTTATGAGTAGTTATCATCATTCTTTTCACTTTATATGAGGACTGCCACAGACTATTAACCCTTCTGAAATATAAATTATTACCAAAAACACTATTTGAGGAATAACAATAAAGTTAATGATATAAGATATGTCAGTGGTGGATCTAGGTGGGGATATGGGACCCAGGCCACCTAAATTCTGCGATTTAAATAACATTTTTTTTCATTAGAGGACGTTGGTGGCCACCAGCATCTTATTATTGGGGGCTGCCACTTCATGTCATACCTGTTACTGATTTTCAATTGATTTCTGCATCAAAATAGTTTGTTGTTAAGATGTTTCATAAATTATGTTTATTACAATGGAAATTTACATTATAGCAATCCAAAGTTGTTGGGTTTTTCAAATTAGGTTTTTTTTTGTTTTTTGTTTACAGATAAATTCCATAGTTTCCAAAGACTAGCTGTATGGGAAGAACTGTTTTCTTGGCTTCTAGCAATGGTGATGTTCACATCCATCCTGAAGGTCATTCATCTTCTGAGGTTCAACAAGAAGATCACGATGCTGGCAGCGACATTTCAGAAAGCTGCCTCAGAGTTGCGAGCTTTCAGCGTCCTTTTCACCATCTTTCTACTCGCCTTCATGAGTTTGGGGTACACGGTATTCGGCCCCTATCTCAAAGGATACCAGAGCGTTCTGCACACGCTAGAGTCCCTGCTGTCATTTGCTCTAGGAGACTACCAGTACCACGAGCTGTATAGGGTGAACAGAATCTTGGGACCACTGTTCTTCGTTACGTACATTCTCTTCATTGTTCTCATTCTTATAAACATGTTTGTTACGATTCTCAATGACTCGTTTGCCGTGGTCAGAGCAAATATTTCTAAAATTCCAAATGATTATGAAATTGTGTCTTTCATCTGGACACGATTCAAGCAGTGGTCAGGGATCGATTTGTCTCGATTTATGAAAGATTCCAGACAGCATTACTCAGCACCAGGTGAGTGTATGATATTTAGGGTTGGTTCTCAATGGTTATTGTTTATCATGAAATGTTACCTACCAAATGTGCGAACATTAAGGATGGGGGTCAATTAGCAAATTTTTGGGGTTTCCCATTTTTAAGGGATTTTCCAGTGAGAATACAAGCAATAACTAACAATTCAAAATTATGTGGGGTACCTAAATACGTAAGTATCCATTTTTTACTTTTTATACTTGATGTGAAAAATTGTTTCATTGAAAAACAAAGGGGGGATTTACCCCCTGTGTGTCTGCTACTATTAGCATAATACATTTCTTAAAGTTAATCAACAAAAATAATTTTAATTATAATTGGATCTCTGCCATTATTTGTAAATGTAAGTCAATAGTTCTACAGGAATTCTTCCCCCCTTTTCACACACTAAACTCAACCAATTAAACTTGAATCCTTGAGTCTTTTCAATGTGCATTTAACATTATGTAGTTAACATAGTAGTGTTAAAATAAAGACCTCCTACTGACATTAACTAGTAGGACTTTAGTTCAGTTAGTATAGCGCTGGACTCTCAGACTGAGAGTCATGGTTCCAACCCCCTCATTGAGAGTTACAATTATAGGCCTCATTTGGTATTAGGAACCATTAAAGAGACTCTCTTGAATCTAGGAGCCACATTTTTCTTAGATATGCCTTTTTTCCATTTTATCAGTAAAGATAGTTTCAGTAGAATATTAATCTTACTAATAATATAGCATAACATTGGTGACATTTATTACAAAAATATTTTACTTTAGTAGAGGTGTTGGAACTGGGGGGAGGGGAGCTTCCCATAAATATGTTCCTTATTCATCATTGAATTATTCACCGGCAAATTCTGATGTTCAGAAACGAGAGACCCCCACTCCAATATGAATTTTGTTCCAACGCACCTCTATAGTAAATATAAAAACGTATTGATTAATTTTTTAAAAATGTTTACATTCTAGGTTCAGGCCTAGGCATGTCAGCTACACCTCAACCACCTGTCTCAAGACATGGCTCCACCTTGCCCTCAACACCTATTTCCACTCTTACTCTAGATGCTCCGGCCGCCCCTGACTCGTGCCTGGCCAGCATGTCGAGAATCCACTACATGCTGAGGAATCTAGATAGAATGGTTGACAGGATGGAAACACCAGTTGTAGGAACTCTGAAGGATCTGGATATCCTCCAGGAATGTCCTCTAGAGTATGAGCTGGAATACCTCGGCATAAATGTTCCTCAACTCTAGTTAATGTCGGACTGTTTTTTTTTTTTACCATACCTACAATGATGTGTAAGATAATCATAGATGTTTTATTTTTAATATTATAGTGATTTATTTATCAACTAATTTGAGCTCAGTTGAAAATGAGTTAGTACTATATATTTTATGTGTGTGTTTTTAATGTTAAAACATATCCTCGCGTAACTATTTTTGGTACCTAATTAACTCTTCTTTTGAAAGCATAATACATGTACTATCAAATTTCCCCTAGATAAAAACAAAAATACATGTATTCTACAATATTATATTTAACCTAAGAGAGTAGCCAAAGAAAATATCCCATGACGATATTATGTTCACATAATAAAAACTTTATCTCTTTGAAATGATAAAACATATATAATAAATTGCGTTGTGTTTATCCGCTTATTTAGATTACAGTATAGATATATATCGTGTGTGATTATTGTATTTGTTTGACATTGGGCTAGGCTTAAGGCAATTGGACCCAAAAGAGCCTCACTCTAGGGCAAGCTACTCTTGTCAAGTAAAATTGCCTTCTAACAGAGCCAAACTTGTAAAGTCTTGTCAGAAACCAACTTGCAAGCTGTTTATATCGTTTCACTGAAACAGACCTTGTCTGTGAAACTGGAAGCCCATCAAAAATGTTCCCAATTGGGCCCTACCCCTGATGTGATACGTTAATGACCAATATTACAATTATGTTACAACCTGTAATGACATAAATATCGTATTTTACTTCTGTACACTAAGCTTATAACTGTGATACATGTATGACAAATCTTTAATAAAGATGCATTGCATAACCTTTAAATTGTAGTTGTTTTTATTGTTCAATGATCCAGTCTAAACTATATAGTACTTTCCACAAAATATACAACGTAACGTAACTGAAGTAACCGATATGCAATATTATGTTCAAAAACCATCATGGTAGCTTTTTGATAAAATATCACATTTTATACAATCATTACTGTAGCCAGGGTCTGAAAACAGACGAGAGAGATCTGAAGAAGGTCAAACTGTATAAAGTAGATTCATAGTTTTATAAGCATGGTCGAAAAAAACAGACGAGTCAGTTGCCACGTCTATCTCAATGCTCACTACGACATTGACATTAGGCCTATCTATAATTTTATTCATAGAATATATATTTTAATTCGTCCTCTTTGCTTTTTGTTGTAATAGCTAAATAATAATTTTACACAAAATAACCTCTTTTTATTTTATTTATTTATATTTTTAAATTTTATTTATTATTTTAACGCCTACTGAATATCAAACATTTAGACATTTTAACACTTAGTCAAGTGTGAGCAAGCCCTTGCAAGGTTTTGAATCACAGTCTTAAGTTACGCTGGACCACTGAGGCCACACACGAAATAATAATTACGTTTTTTTTCAAAACAAGGGATAATGCCTTTAAAACTGTAAGGTCTCAAGTTTGCTACAAATAGACATTTCTTCTAACGCGATTACAACACAGATGTGTCAAAGAGACAAAGGGTTAACGATGGTGACGTTGTTTTGACGTATAAATCACACAACGCATGTCTTTCCAGGCCTTAAGAGAGATTGTCTTTCTGACGCCATATCGTGTTTCCGGCCATCACTCGAAAGCATACGATTCTTGTCTCCCTGTCTCGTCTCATGACATGTCGCTATTTCAACTGAAACCTGAACGACGAAACTGTTATCATGTTCAACACTATTATTTCAAAATAACAAAACTATTAACAGGTTCAACACTATTATTACAAAATAACAAAACTGTTATCATGTTCAACACTATTATTACAAAATAACAAAACTGTTATCATGTTCAACACTATTATTACAAAATAACAAAACTATTAACAGGTTCAAAACAGGAGAATCTCGATACAGATTTGTGTTATCTGCAATCAAGTCAGTACAAAGCAGGTTTTAAAAAAACCGATATACCGTCATTCATGAATGATATTCAAAATAGTTTTGACGACAGGCCATAAGCAAAATCCTCTAGCGTAAACAGCATATGGCAGACGAGGTGCGGATTTGTTTTATTTTTTCTCATGATACTGATATTTATTAACCCCGTTTCAAGCTTCCAACGTCTGGGTTTGCCACGGCGTTTTTCTCTCTCCGGCTATGCCCCAGCAATTCTTAGATGTAAAGACTGATTCTTTGTTTTGTTTTGTTTAATTACACCACTAGAACACATTAATGTATTAATCATCGGCTATTGGATGTCAAACGTTTGGTTATTTTGACACGTAGTCAAGTGTTAGTAAGCCTTTAACTGGTTTTGAATCACGGTCTACAGCTTGAGAGTCCAATACCCTACCACTAAATCACTGAGGCTCGCAGAAAAAAGAGGAATGCCACCTGTATTTTTCAAAGGGGAGGTTCGACTATTTTGACAGTGGTTCGCAAATGCATAGGCCTACATGCACCTCCAGTAAGCATCTGTCTCTAAAGCTGAAGACAGTGGTTCAAAACACGTTGGAGGCGAGCGCACACTTTATTACGTGTTAAAATTACAAATAGTCGATGATTAATAATTCAATCTTGTGATGTCGTTAAACAAAAAAAAGACCCCAAAAACCCCCAAAAAATCAAAACATACTTCTTGTGCTGAGATACATCGTTTATATTTCAATATTCTGTATCAGGTCGGGTGAAATTCATCTGCTCCAGAATTTAACGTATCCATACAACAGACGGTAAATAAGTTCATCCCATGTCAGTTTCACGAAGATAAAAGGGGAGACTATTCGGTCCCACTTGTGGTTCTTGTGTCGAGCAAAGTTCATTTGATTTAATGTATTTATACAACATAATTGTAATGTCTGTGCGTATACATTGCATCAGTGCTTTATAATGCTGTAGCTGCTGTTTTGTTATCAGTATGAATTTTTGGCGTAGCTTGGGCCTTTTTTTTCCTAATGAGGCAATGCTAGTTATTTCTCGTATTTTAATCAACTTTTATAATATTAATCACATTAAAAAAAATTCTGCAAAATAATCTAGTGAGGCAGTTGCCTCATTGCCTCAATGGAAGCTACGCCACTGCTATGGCACTGGTAGATACTGGAATCAAATCTAGGTTGAGGCATGGTTTTTAATCTTGGTACTGGCTCAATTCAGGGAGTGCTCCGCGATGCTCAGTGGGTAGGTGTACACCTCTTGCACTAACCAGTGGTCCACAACTGCTTTATCAATTGATTGATTGATTAATTGTATGGTTGTTTGACCCCATACCCCTCCCCCAGCACAAGAACTGGTTTAACATGTGTAAGAAAAGAATATGTTTGACACCTAACAGCCATCAAATAAACAATGTGCTTGGATGTCGTTAAACAATTATTTCCTGCTGTTACAGATTCTGTTTTCTTATATAAATGGATATTTGACTCTTTTATTTGACTCTTCATACGCAGTGTCGTAGCCAGCATTGAGGCAGACGAGGCAACTGCCATGTCGGGTTTTGTTCCAACCATAAAACTTATAAAATTGTACAAATCTACGTTTAAAAAAAGTTGTTTGGGGACATACAATGGTGCCCTCTTCAGATTTACCTCGTCTGTTTTCAGCCTCTAGCTACGGCATTGGTATAAAATAAAAATAAAATAAAAGTTAATACGTCCACTCATGAACCACTGTCAAAATATTGATGATACCAGATGTTCATGAAAAATGTTTACTCTGCCCCATTCCATCCCTCATTTTGCTTCAAACTTCAAACATCAGCATCCGTAACTAATTTGTTGTAAATTGTGGTCTCAGTTTGCTTTTATCCATAAACATAGTGTATCTATAGAAGGGTAACTGTGCAGCGTTTTGATCAACTTGTGACATACTGGTGCAAATAACTTAATATTGTCAAATCCCTACCCAATGTTTGAGCGAGGACAATGGCTCACTTCACACTTGACGCACTCGGTCCCATCAAGTCAGTGTGGCATTCAAGTTAAATTGAGAGGGACGATCCACATCATGTTCAAGTTGACATGTGGTTCCTGAAGCACCACGTTTGACGCATTCTTCAACAGGCTGTAAACTCGACACCACAAAATAGTCAGTGTGTATTGCTGATTTACGTCAGTGATACTTGACGCTATAAAACACACGTGTTACACTCCTATAAAGGAAAGATAAAAAAAAAATTTTTTTTTTTTATAATTGCCCATGTTGTTATAATATCTTATATTGTTGGTTCTGAATGACATATGACGATGCAGATTAGCCTACACGTGTTACTATGGGGTGGGGTGGGGGGATACATTTTATTTTATTCAGTGTAGCATTAAGCTAGTGCGGGGCTATACCACATGTTATAAAGGGGCCCTAAATTGAAAAAAAAAAAAAAAAAAGACAAATTTTGAAACATAAATTATTTACTTGCATGGTAAAGTAAGTCAATTTTTTAATTTTCTGTATAGCCAGATAATACGATAAATATGTCTGAAACTTCAGTAAAATCATTTTAGTGCAGCGCTCTAGAAAATGCGGGCCCGTAGCATTTATGTAACTTTTGCTACCAAGTTAATCTGTTTTTATTTTGTTTCTCAATGCACATGCATGCAGTGGTCTCCCCAGTATTCAGGAAATGGATGGACAGAATCGGTAGAGCTGATTCTACATATAGGAAGGGATGTACCCAAGATTTGCAGGGTACATGTACTTTGAAAATGTCTTTGTATATTTATTCAAGACGATGGCATGACTTGTGATTTTGGATGGTGGCTTAAATAAACGGATGGCGGGTATTACTATCGTTGTCAACTGATGGCGAGCATATTCCAAATAAGTCTTAAGACAAGGACGTTGGAACGAAATTCATATGGGGGGGGGGCGTTGCTCCCGTTTCTGAACATTAGAATTAGCCACTGAATAATTCAGCGATGAATACGTAACATATTTATGTTTTCTGTTAACACTCTCCAGTGTAAATGGACCTCCTCTGTACTCTTGTTCGCAGACGCGGTTACAAATATTCACTAAAATTCAACTTGTCTTGCTCCCTTGGTGACACCAGTCAAGACCATTTGATGTAATCAATCTTCTTTTAAAAACTTAGGTCTATTTTAGGGGGAGGTGTCTTTTTCTTCTTGATGATGGTGGGCGCAAAGACAATGATCAAAACTGGAAACATTTTGTTAAACCAAAATTTTGGATTTTTGAATTAGCTGAAATTTATATGGAGAATTCGGTAGGTTACCTTCCCATATACAGTGGCGTAGCTTCCATTGAGGCAATGAGGCAACTGCCTCACTATAACTATAACTAGCATTGCCTCACTAGAAAAAGAAACCAAGCTACGTCAATGATATATATATATGTGTGTGTGTGTGTGTGTGTGTGTGTGTGTGTGTGTGTGTGTGTGTGTGTGTGTGTGTGTGTGTG
>JAULBS010085956.1:0-18233 GCA_032355785.1 Symmetromphalus regularis | reverse complement strand
GGGAGATAAGGTTATTTGTCAACCGGCAAACAACCAATGGGATTAAAGAATTTTACATGGAGGCGAGATAAATATATATATATATACATATACATATATACACACACACACGTGTACATAATTATGTATTACACTATGTAGCTTATATTTGTATACATATAAATACTTTGTGTCACTGATCTATGCATAAAGCTGTACACGGTCTGTTTGTGATACATGAATGTATTTCACTTATTTTTATACAATATACATTTTCCCAGCACCATAACATTTACTAATAAAAAAGAGTAGTTAACATTTATGTAGTGCTCCAAATGGAGTAGATATATATATCCTTTGTATTGAATAACAGGCTGTGATTCATCTCAATACAGATATAAATTTATTTTCAGTTTTGTGAATGATCTGAATTAATTGAGCAGTTTGAGCACTAACAATTTGAGAATGTCAGAGGTTGCTGTGCAGTAGATTTATGTTTCACGTAGTTGTTGGTTCCAGCTTTGTATGCTGCGGACAGGAATCTTATATTTCCTTATTTATTGCATTCATGCAGGCCCTCCTGCAGATTCTTTTTTCTTTTCTTTCCTATTTAAACATTTGTTAACTTGCCGTTTACTCAAGGAACATTTTGATCAAGATATGCATACATGTAGAATATAATAGTAAATCAAATTCTAACTAGAATCTATGCTGTAACACATATATGTAGGTTAAATTATAAAAGTATCAACAAGCATTTATTCTTTCGAATTTGACACCTCATGAGAATTTATAAAAAAATCTATTTGATTTATAATAGTAAATATAAAGTATATGGTATGTTTCTGTGTTGTGAGGTAAATAAAACACCTGTAAATACACGTTTTGGTATTACAGGTGAAAAGTAACACCAGCCTGGTTGCAAGTAGCAGGTAGTTTCACAGTATGTCTAGTAAATGTTTATATATTGTGGAATATCGGAAAAGTTGGCTGTTAGACAAAACTGTTCACTTTCATCCCAGACTGTTGTATTGTGTAATAGCATGTTTTGTAATATTTTGTAATGCGACTACTGTATGTGCCAAAATTACCAAATGTTTCATATTCAGTAGTCCATGATTAATAAACCAATGTGTTCTAGTAGTGTGCTGGGGAAAAAAGAAAGAAAAAAGCTACCATGTTATATTATGTAATGGTACTGTTATATTATGTTATGGTACTGTTATGTAATGGTACCATGTTACATTATGTAATGGTACTATGTTATATTATTTAATGGTACCATGTTTATGTTATGTAATGGTACTATGTTATGTAATGGTACCATGTTACATCATGTAAAGATACCATGATACATTATGTAATAGTACAATGTTATGTTATGTAATGGTACCATGTTTTATTATGTAATGGTACTGTTATATTATGTAATGGTACCATGTTTATATTATGTAATGGTAACATGTTATATTAAGTAAAGGTACTATGTTATATTATGTAATGGTACCATGTTACATCATGTAATGATACCATGATACATTATACATTTAATGGTACAATATTATACTATGTAATGGTACAATGTTATACTATGTAATGGTACAATGTTTATATTATGTAATGGTACCATGTTACACTATGTAATGGTACCATGTTATTTAATGTAATGGTACCATGCTATATTATGTAATGGTATGGTGATACATTATGTAATGGTACCATGTTATTTTATGCAATGGTACCATGTTACGTTATGTAATGATTCATATTATATTATGTAATGGTACTATATTGTATTCTATTGTGATACTGTTGTAAATCATATAATTAAAGCATCCTAAAACAAAAGTTGTGATGTGGTACCATGAAGTGTATTTTTATTAATGTGTCATGTTTGGTTGTTTGTTACAGTGTTGTTGCTAAAACTAAAATGTGTCAATTATCATCACATCTGTACATGTACGTGTAGTCACCTTTATAATGTTAATTTAATAGTTTACAGTATCGGATAATTCTTAATCTAGATTTTAATGGAAATAAAGGAACTTGCTACATTTTTCATTTCATTTTTTAATAATCAGATTTGAATAGTTTCATATTGTTTTGGTTCAGATAGTTTTAATATTTTCTTGTTAAAACATACATATGTGAACAGAATGGTTGGAGTAAAATGTTAATGAGTTTGTAAGTATATCAAGTCAGTACAGAAGACAAGACAAGACAGGTGTGGAGTGTGGAATGTCATGTGAGGTTAGGTCACCTGTGTTTACCTGAGTTGAGTGCATACTTTCACCTATACTCTAAATGACTGCTTAACTCATACTACTTTACAGTGGACATAAATCCGGAACAGATCATCTGTAAGCCAGTTCCTCACAGTCTCAGTAACACAACAATTCTCAATGTCAACTAGGAATGATAACCTGCAATCTACAACAAGAGCAGTGTTTATTGATACTATGACCACTGAAGCTACTGACAGTCTCTAGTTTTCATTAACTTGAACTATAAACTTATCATTCAAATGTATTCATGTACAAGACAGCTCAAAAGATATTTTGGCAAAGCTATTCATGAAGGAATTGAAGAATGTTAAGAAAAATTAAAGTACCATAATGACTTTTTAGTTTGCACATCTAGAGAAAGCCACACCAGTTCAATGAGACCTACTATGTGAATAAGAATTAAGATAGATAGACGAGAAAGCATCCCATGCTATTTAAGAAAACATTGGGCTATTTATCATTTCAGCCAGTGGCTCACAACTGATGTAACAAAGGTGTGGTATGTACCATCATGTCTGACAAGATGAATGTAAAAGATCCCTTTCTACTAATGAGAAAGAGTAGCTTGACTGGCAATAGCAGGTTTTATTCTGTAAACCATGTATCAGAAATACTTTTTTAACTTTGACACCTATGTGTAGATGTAACATCCATTGATTGTCCAGTCTGCTTACACATCGTTAAACATTCTTTTCTTTACAACTGCAAGACTCACTTAAAGATAGAGTACTTTGAAGATATACATATTAGTGTGATTTGGTTTGAAGTGGCACATAATAACTGGAAAGTTTACAAAAATGTGAATACTTCTAGTCTCACTTATGGCTCTCATAAACACAGCCTTTATTTGTCAAGTGTTGATGTTTTAGTGATATTATTAAAAATAAAAATAATATGTTGTTGTGGCAAATATTTCAGACTGTAATGCATCATGGTATTTCAGTAACAGCTATCCCACACAAAAAAGATTAAAATACTACAAATCTGACCTATTAAAAGTTATAAATGTGATTTGATATCATGATGTACAGAAGCAGTTCATAGAATGTCAAAAGTAATATTTTATGAAAACTTCATTTAATATCTGCATACTGTGATATGATTATCATCTGTGTTTTCATACATGTTAAATATTATGTACACATTAAGATAATAAAATAAAACATGGGTTATCGCCCGACCACTATTCACAAAAATTGAAATTCTATTACTGCCCTTTAGTATTTCTGTCTACACAAATAACCTTTTGTACCTCCAAAAATCTAGGTCACTTTTTTCATAAAATTAGAGGTAAAGTAACAAAAGCTCAAACTGGGGATATTTGGTATAAAAGGAACAGACCTGGGAGGAGAAAACAGACAGCTACTGGTGTCCGTGTAAAGATGGCTTATCCCTGTATGTCAATTTGTATTCAGATGGAAATTCTACTCTAACCTGATTACTCACATGGTTCTACATGTTAAGTTATAGTCAAATTAATTTTTTTTTATTGTTTTAACATTTTTTAGTTTTTTCCAGTATTTTAATTTTTACATTTTTGTGCTGTGTATGTGAAAAAAGTCATTTATCCGTTTGTTCATCCATCCATCCATCCATCCATGTAATTTTAGAAGACACGCAGTCAGTTTTGTTTTAATGTACTATCAGATGTTATTCCTTCTGTAGCAGTGCATCTACACCTAACTACTAAAAATACGATATATACTTAACTTATTGCATCTAAACGTGCTTGTTGTCTTATCTTGCTACACTGATATTAAATGCTATACCCTCATGACATGATGCTTAGTCATAAAGTACATGCACATCACTGCAGGTCTATCTAGTGCAGACAGTGGTTCAAAACCCCTGGCTTAAACTTGATTACATATCAGAATTGTCTAATGTTTGACATCCAGTAATTGATGATTAATAAATCAGTGTGTTAGTAGTGTCCAGGCCAGAATAGAGGGGTTTGGGGGGGTCAGATGGGCCTATGATTTTGAGGGGGCCTTCACCCCCTGGTATTTAGTACTATTATAAAAATACTTAATGATCAGTTTGAAATAGGGGCCTACATTTTACATCTGGCGTGAGCCTATTACCAACTTGGACAAATGATATTAACCCCCAACCCCACAAATAACATAAATATCTAGTGTGGGTAGTGAGTGCCAAACACTGAGCACAGTGTTCAGTCAGTCAGTTTGTGTGACTGTCATACCTTTTTGGCCAAGTACAGTAAGCAGTCTGTCTGATGGCGGTCACTGGTGCATGCATTCTCTCATTATCTACCTACTACATCTATACAAACTTAATCAAGCACCACCCAGCACAAGTTTAATGGCACAAATACCCCAATAGATAAATCATCAATAAATTCATTTATTAAATGTTAAAAAAAGTGATGAGCTATATAAGATTTTTGAGGCTTCAGTTTTTTGTTAACATACTTGTGACTTTTGTGTGCAGTTTCTGTGGATGTTAATATTGTTATGTGTGTTTATTATGGGTTAATTGACATTAAAGAATTGAAGTGGGTGTAGAGATGAGTTTATGCTTGACACCAGTAATGAATTAGCAACAGAAATCAGGAACTTACAAGACTGTACAAGTGACATGAAAGGGTAGCTCATTTGAACCCATCCATCACTTGATGTCACTGCCAGGGGCTTTCATTATAACTACATATACATGTGTAATTATACACAAACATTCATGCCCAAATCACTGTACACAAATACCACCAAGTGCACTTTCATTATAATTACATATGTAGTAATACACATAGAAATATGCTCAAATCATTGTACACAAATATCATCAAGTGCACTTTCATTATAACTACATATACATGTGTAATTATACACAAACAGACATGCCCAAATCACTGTACACAAATACACCAAATGCACTTGAATTATAACTATGCACAGTTATACACAGAGATACATGCCCAAATCATTGTACACAAATACCACCAAGTGCACTTTCATTATAACTACGCACAGTTATACACAGAGATACATGCCAAATCACTGTACACAAATACCACCAAGTGCACTTTCATTATAATTATGTATTTAGTTGTACACAGATACATGCTCAAATCACTGTACACAAATACCACCAAGTGCACTTTCATTATAACTACGTATGTAGTAATACACATAGAAATATGCTCAAATCATTGTACACAAATACCACCAAGTGCACTTTCATTATAACTATGTATGTAATAATACACATAGAAATATGCTCAAATCATTGTACACAAATACCACCAAGTGCACTTTCATTATAACTACGTATGTAGTAATACACATAGAAATATGCTCAAATCACAGTACACAAATATCAAGTTCATTTTCATTATAATTACGCACAGTTATACACAGAGATGCATGCTCAAATCACTGCACACAAATACCACCAAGATCATTACCTCCCCCCCCCCCCCAACAAAATAAACCCCTTAAAAATGCATGACAAGTACCTCTCATAATTTTTGTCTGGAATCTGCCAGTTTGAAACAAATGCCATGTGGGACTTGTCAAATTTCAATGTGGCTTTTGTGTTTTAATTATTTATTTTTTAAAATATACATTGTATATGTGGTATTGAGACATGGACACTAAAACAAAACCCAAGTAGACTGCAAAATAAGCAGGTTAGTTTAAAATTTTATGATATAAAATTTCTGGTTTGTTAGTTGGATTTAACATTTATTTTGTACTTTACAACTAGTTACTACATGTACATATTTTGCTAGTGTCCTCCACTGCAGAATTTGCACCCATTCTGAGAGAAATATTAAACAAGACCACACATGACATTACTGAGATTCTTTGTGAACATAATATACATGCATGTGTGTGAAATTATATCCCAAGGTTAAAAGGCTGCACATGTAGCTGAAGATGTGTGTTTTGATTTTTATGTCTCTCTCTGTGTGAATTTATATAGGTGGCAACTTCTCCCCACATCTCGGTTGGATTACGTCTTTATTACACACTCTTATGCCCCGATTATTGATGTGAGCTGCTAAGTGCAGGAAGAGATGCTCATCACAGAGATGTGTACTCCTTGAGATCATACACATTAACAGACATATGAACAGTCAAAATGAGCTCATCACAGACATGTATACTCCGAGGTCTTTCGTATTAACAGATGTATGAACAGGGAAAATTAGCTCATCACAGACTTGCACGCTTCCCAAGATTATGCATATTATTATGTATGAACAGGGAAAATGAGCTTTTCACAAGAACTTATACACACCCCTGGATCATGCATATGAACAGGAAAAATTAGCTCATCACAGACTTGTACACTCCAAGATCATGCATATTAACAGATGTATGAACAGTGAAAATTAGCTCATCACAGACTTGTACACTCTCCGAGATCATGCATATTAACAGATGTATGAATGGGGAAAATGAGCTCATCACAGACTTGTACACTCCCTGAAATCATGCATATTAAGAGATGTATGAACAGGGAAAATTAGCTCATCACATTTATAGATGTGCACCTAGTATGTCCTCATGGTTCAAAGACCACTCAAGGCTATAATTACTTCGTCCCACAAACAAATGAAATTCCTGGTGTTTAAACCAAGATACGTTGAAACCATTTTCACCACAAAGATTTACACTACAAGTATTAAATTGTTTACCATCTTTATTACAGATAAGTATATATTAATGATAATATGAATGGTAAACAAATGATTTGATACACTTCCCAATGATTGCTCCACCCTCCAGTGTTTGTGGTTGTACTCATATAACAATATATATAAGTGCTGTCTCCAGACTTATGAGATTGCACCTAATCCCATAATCCTTGGGGCCAGTCAAATAAAGTGTGTAGTGGTACACATGTTTAGACCTACGTATACTACATGTGTAAAGTACTTGACTATCGATCATCACAAACTAGTAGCAGATTAATATCTGTGTATATTTAATGTTATCTGAGAGATGTGCTTTTGTCACGCTTCACAGATTGATCAATGTTGTTGACATATACAAGTCTGTCTTAATGAGATAGACTGGAAAATCAATAAATATTCACAATCTTATCACTGACATTGTCTTTAATATTGTTTGTGTTGACGTGGCTTTATACTTACGGTAGTTAGAGATGTGCTCTGTACTTTAATAGTTAATAGTAAACATGTTTGAGTAAGACTGACAGAGTAGCAGATCCAGGGGGTTTCAATGATCCCGACCTTCCCTTTGCTCTATTTTTGTTTTGTTGACATTTACTGAGTGGGACGTGAAAATTAACCATCTCCCATTACACTCTTTCAAAAATCCTATATCCGTGCATGTGACCTTTGAAAATCGCATGTATCATCATTTTGCTTGCATGAAGCTTCTGCATGTTTTATTTTGCATAATTATAACAATTTAAAAAAGAAAAATTTGTCATTTATTACTAATGTGTTATGCAAAATGAAATTTCTTTTATAACCAGAAACGTTTTTGCTGAACCTATAAATAGATTGTGCTCATTTTCAGTACTCGCTGATGTATAAAATGTTAAATTTGTACTGTTTGCAGTTAAATTGTTCTAAATCTTTCTCTGTTGTAACGATGAATACACAAATACATATACATGTATATATATTTATAAACTGATGCTTATTTGAGAGACTATATGATAACATTTACAACTGTTCATACACTTTAAAAAATGTAGTAATGTTGTAGTCGGCTAGCTGCATATTGTTACTAGTGTTTGAACACAACACAGAATTTTGGTACATTATAGTAAAAGTGTAGTTGTCACATTGTGTACTGTTACTAGTGTTTGAACACAACACATTTTTTATAGTAATGGTGTAGTCACCATGTTTACTGTTAAAGTATTTGAACACAACACATGGAAATTGTGTAGTCACCATTTTTACTGTTGATGTATTTGAACACAACACATGGAAATTGTGTAGTCACCATGTTTACTGTTGAAGTTTTTGAACACAGCACATGGAAATGATAGTGTCAGTGTTAGTAATAAGTATGTTTTGTAATATATGTTTAAATAGTAGTACTATGTTATATAATTATATTTGTTATATATGTTTAAATAGTAGTACTATGTTATATAATTATGTTTATTTTTATTTTATAGATGGCGGTCTGCTGCTGGGTGCATCCAGTCTGACAGGAAGATACTGGCTGGGGTCTCTGTGGTTTTATCAGAATCCAGCGTTAGCACCAGACGTTGAGAAATGCACCGCCGGGGTGCAGCTAGAAGCGGGACTCAGAGACGCCAAGTGGGCAGGTGCAGATAAAGTTTTGGTTGGACTAGATACAGGTATAAATTAAAAAAAATATATAAAAAATGTTTTTAACTATTGTATCATGTTTGATATTGGTTTTATTGTTTTAAAAAAAGAAAGAGAATTTTAAGAGAAAGTGTAGACTTTCATTTGATGCAGTTACTGAAAAATATCAGTTAAATATGACAGAAAAAGGATTATTACCCATATGGCTCAACATATCTTGGTTCATATCAAAGTGTTATGTCCTAGTACCGTGTCATACTGGGACGTAACACTTTGACATCATATTATTTCACATAGTTTGTTTCCGAAAAAGGAAAACGATTGGTTTCATTTTTTGTTGTTGTTAGTGGGTTTTTTTTTCAAATTTATCTTATAATTGATAATGAGTAATAAATAGGATATTAAACTTGCATCCATTTCGCATTATGTTTATGTCCCTCGTGAAATAATTTTCATAGTCACTTGCTAAAGCTTGTGCCAATGGAAAATTATTTCACTCGGGACATAAACATGATATGAAATGGAAACTCGTTTAATATCCTATAAATAAATTTTGGTCAGTTTGATATATTATTTTCTCATTCTGAAGACAGGTCACTGTGACCTACTACACATGATAAGCATGCTCCACATTTGAGTTCTAATTTATTATATATTATTTTCTGTTGAAAAGTCCGGTCATCCTTTATTTTATTGTTTTTGTGCTGTCTGCTATTGACAGGTTGTCCTGTAAGTGGTAAAACCATTAATGCAGGTTTTATCTGTTCATGTAATTAGTTATGTTGTACCTACATCACTGCCTAATTTGATTACTTGCCACTTACTGCGTGCTGTGGTAGGAAGATAAAAAACTGTGTAGATGCTAATCTCTCGGGGAGTGTGAGTTTAATAAAACCAATACAGTGGCTGGGAAATATCCATCAGATGAAACATAGATAGGTGGAGAATGCCAAAATATTTACACTGGCATGTCTGTCTTTAATAAGTCCAGGGCAATAAGAACTTGGTGAAATTTTGCAACTTGTTGGATAAGAATCAGATAGATTGTGTGAGAAAGGAGAATTTTTATAGAACAAGACACCAAGAAAACAACACTAGACTGCATTCCACTCTATTCAGTTTTAGAACTTTTATTAGTTTTAAATTGAAAAAAGAAAGAAATGTTTTTGATTTGATTTTGGAGTTTGCTTCTCCTAGACAGTTGTCTTTCTTTATCACATCCTCTGTCTGTCCGGGCCATGTTTGTCTATTTGTCTCTACCCTTTGACCAGTCCAGCTTGGGAGAATTTTTTTTTTATAAATTTGGTAAATTTGTTTCAGAAGGCAAAAAGTGATCTCAAACTGAGTTATATTCCAGGTAGATTGTGAAATCATTTAGGCTTGTTAGAAAAAATGCTTAATTTATTATCCTCTAAAAATGAATTTTTAAATTTTAAGACTGAATTTGATGTTGACAGTATCAAGATACTTGAGTCAACATGATGTTTCTCTTGAGAATAAATTTATTAATATCCTTTACAAAACGTAGTCTTCAAATTATTAGTTATGTTTTAGTAGACTAGTGTGATCATCCAGGTAAGGCTAATGATGATTTCAAAAAAGAAATCTTAATAATTTTCAAAAGAAGTTTTTCCTTAAAATCAGTCTGACCGGTCCACCAACCTCATAAAAAATGCCACCAAGTCGAAAATGAATCCGCCATGCCGAAAAAAAGACTTCGTCAGTTCTATTCACCTATCGCTATATCTAGCCTATATAATACCATTCGATAGCGTCGTCCATTATGTCACATGGGCGGTGTAAACACAACTTAACACTTGTGTAATAATATTATCATTCCGGAAAGAAAGGAACAAACGTTTAGCATCGTTTTAAAATTATTATTCATGTAATAAAACAGCGAAATATCAGTTTAATTAGTTCGGTATATTTAATCCTTGCCCGTCCTTCCAGCCACTCATTCTGCGTGTACAGTTAAACAAAAATTCTAGCGGTCAGTGATTAGTAATCACCGGTTACAGATACAAAAATAAACAAAGATGGCAGCCAAAGCACATGTTTACGATTCAACTTAAAATAAAACAAGTAATTTAGTTTAAAAAAAAATTCAAACATAAGTTATAACACACTCAACATTAAACAAGAACATAAAATTGCATGATGTGATGTTTTATTTATTTTTTCACATTTTATCGTTATCTACGCTTTGAAGCATGACTATCGACTGATCATATCAAAAACAGTTAAAAAGTTGGAAATCGGACCACAAGTTTAGTCAGGTTTAATTTTTCATAAGTTCTTAATTTCACATGTCTGCCAATCAGGTCCCAGAAAAGTTGGAGAACACTGGTATCATACAAACAGAGTGCATGTATTGTGTACAACATATCTTATTGTTATATTGTATCCATGCATCACAGTGGTGTTATAACTATAAATAACATCCTATATGGTCTCATTGAGCACATGTTGCATGCACAAACAGATGGTATATACTCACACTGTTTACTATGTCACAATTATTTGGTATCCTACTAAAGGCTAAATACCATGAATAGTATATTTAGAACAAAAGGCCAAGGACTAATAATAATCAAATGCACTTTGCCCATCAAGTCTGCAAATACAATGTTTGTCAAATAAATAACCAAGTTTCACTTTCTAATGTCTAGAGGTAGGAAGTCTACAGTAACCTACCTCCAAAAATTCTGACCTTTTCAGAAACGTATATGTGTATGTTAAATTTTACATGTATCTACTATTTTTCAACTATATTTGCACTTTATATGATTCATATATAAGGGGAAAATGGAAATGACTAATATAAATTCAAACTATGAAAGGATAAAGTAAGAAAATGTTCAAGCAAATATAGGAAACTTAGTGTTAAATTAAAGAAATATATGTATGAATAGGAATGGGAGAAAATCTTACCCAAAACAAGCTGAACATTACTACCTACCCACTAAAACCTGTTAAGTGCATATGTACCTTCCTATATGTATATATCAGACAAGTATCACAATTAGCATCTGATTAGCAATTTTAGTTGATGTTACTTTGAGCTGTTGTATTAAATTATTAACAAAAAGCATCAAAAAACATCTGTTTTTTATTTACAAAATTAATTTTTAAAAGGCATACGGTACATGAATATCAGGGCTGCAAACTAGCATGGTTTAGCCAGCCAACACTAGTTAATTCTGTTCATGGACCAATTCAAATTTTCAAACACAACACACTCCAGGCTGAGGCAAGCAACATGTTCAGGTAGACCACACATCATTGGATCGAAGAGTGTACAACACCACTCCTTTTAAAAAAAATCTCTGACCCAGTTCAATGTGAACATTTAACAATGAGTTTCCTTTTCCTATCCAACATCTAAAAACAAATTAGACAAACAAAAGTACCAGACAAACAGCAGTCCTCGAAATTCAGATCATCTTGCTACTATTTAGGTCTAATTATAACAACAAAGGTAGGAAGTCTACATATAGATAATGATAAAAATGTTGTCGCAGATCAATTTTGCAAAAGCTTTTTGTGATGGCACTACTGATTGCCATTGCAAATTTCGAGGGACAAAACCGTAAAACAAAAGTGACTGAAAAACATTGAGTTATTTTCCAATATTACAACAGTCATATGAAAATCAATTTCTAATCCCTGGGACAAAATTAGAAAATAATACATTTTATTTTTGCTTGGAAAATTCCTAAGCCATTCATATATATATAAATGTACATACATAAAAACATGCATATGTATGGAAGTACATGAACACACACGTTACTTCAGTGATATATCAAATCAAAATGAGGTAGTTTGACAGTCAATCAATTAAACAGGTGTACCACACACTGATCGTTATAATGAGAGGAATGCTGAATTGGTTTAAGTTGTTTAGGTTATAAGAATGTCAGTGTGACTAAGCAGTTTGAGTTTATAAAACAGTGAGACTGAAAATACAGTCTAAGTTTATAAAACATGAGCAGTGAGATTGAAAATATAGTTTGAGTTTATAAAACTTGATCAATGATACTGAAAATACAGTTTGAGTTTATAAAACATGATCAGTGAGACTGAAAATACATTTTGAGTTTATAAAACATGAGCAGTGAGACTGAAAATACAATCTGAGTGATCGTTAGATGGGGTTTCACTGTACTTCCAGTTAACTAAGCATTAACAGTACAGATATCGGGTGCATTCAAGATCTAAATAATTAAATATGAATGTAAACAATATTAATATTGATTATATTTAAATAAACTTGTATGTAACAACCATTAAACCACCTATTGAAAATGACTGTTAAGAGCAGGTGGCTTTTATATTAATGAATTTGTACTACAAAGAGACACAACTAAGTTGCTTTTCTACATAGATGCACATTAGTCCAGTCTCAACTGATTTCACAATGAAGGCAACACCCATAATAGTACTATAAATCTATGCTTATAAAAAGATAACACACCTGTACACGTAAGTGTTACTGAAAATCACGCACTTAGAACTCAAATCACAGTTAGAACTGTCTCAAAATACTTTCCTTACACACTAGCTATTCGACTGCAAAATAAATTTACACCAAGCAAACATTATTTTTGTTTCTCATTAAGCCTAGCCAGAAAGCCAAACACTAAAGGTCACTTCATGCAAAAATGTATATTAACATATTAGGTGCAATTGCTGTTAATTACGTAAGTGAGCACTGGGTTGTCTCCCATTTGTTACACGTCCCATTTGTTACACATCTACATATTCCCAGTATTTACACTGTCAGCTTAGGGACTAATTAAGCAAACCACTATATCATTAATGGAACAGTTCATATGTGCTAGATCTTATATAATAATTCATATTATTCATGTTATGAAACTTGGCTAAATTTATAATAAATAACTGCAAATATATATTTCTGTTCTAGATAATGTGCTGTAACACAGTAATCAGGGGCAAAAATCACTTCCTGAAAGTGAGAGGGACAGAGCATCCCCTCAGTCCAAAACGTGGGGGTAGGAGTGTGTCCCTCCATCCACCTCAGGATTGACACCATTACAGACGTCCAGTGTACTTCAGTATTTATACCCCTGGCTGTAATACACAGTATGCACTTAGGATTTATTTTGACTGGTCAATCGGGCCACTCATAGCAACACTTTGACTCGCCCATACAACTTTTTAATAGCCAGCGACCGAGTGTTTGTTTTTAAAAAACTTAATTAAACTGCATTTTAAAAACATCTGTTTCACCTGGGGTTTTTTTCTTTGGCTTGGACACACCCAACAAGTAACGTCACAGGTTTCTGAAATGACATTTGCTGCCAATAACATATTTACCATAACGGTATTACAGGTATGCAACACATGTTCAGTGGTTGTGGGCTCGTGCAAAAAGATTGAACTCATTTGTTGACATGTCACTCACAACATTATGACTGGTTTTAGATTGGAGAAGTAGTCACTATTATGTCCTAGATATGGGTTTGGTTGTACAGATACAAATAGGAAACCAGTTGAAAACAATAAAAAATTATTTTCCGGTCCCTTACAAACAGTCTAAAAGTCATTTGCATTTTGATACATAATACAATGTTTGGAATTTTTTCAGTTGCCAGGTGGGTGACATATGTTAAGATTTTTACTTGCCCAATGCTATTTTGACTTGTCATGGGCGATTGGGCAACCGTAAAGTGCACACACTGGTAATAAATGCCATAGGGCTACATGAAACTTGGCTGAATTTATAATAAATATTTACAGGACATAGAATTTCAAATTTCATGGGAAACACTTTTTTTGGTTCCATACTTTTGGATCATGCGCATCCTTTGGAGAGTGTTTTTTTGGTTCTGACAAAATAAGTCATGGGAACACGAAAATCATGGGAAACAAAATTTCAGTTCTGCGATTTTAATGACATGGTACAAACACACTACTGGTAACGACCATTACAGTGAAATCCTATGGTCTGATATATATTTCTGTTCTAATGTGCTGTAACACTGTGCTAAATGTGATATAATTCATATTATCTCGCCTCCATGTAAAATTCTTTAATCCCATTGGTTGTTTGCCGGTTGACAAAAACCCTTATTCAGCTCGGGGTAAAAGAACACACAGAGGGTGCAAAAAAGCCATATACCCCTCATGATGCTTCTACAACTTATATTATTCATATGTTATAAAACGTGGCTAAATTTATAATAAATAAATGTGAACATTTCTGTTACTGTCTTAATTATTAATAGGGGTTTGCTTAATTAGTCCCTAAGCTGACTGTGTAACAACTGGGAAGATTAGTTCATTATTGCATACTAGGTACTAAAAGGAATAGGTTTAGCAGATCATTCATCAATGACCTATGTTGCTATAAGGTGTGTAGCAAATGGGAGGATATCCAACTCTGTAAACTGAGTTTTTCTCGAAGTGACAAAGACAGATGAAGACATTTTATTATGTATTTCTGTTTATTTTCTCCTTGGAAATATCAATCTGAAAGGTCAGGACATATTGTGTGTAGGTCTATACAAATACAGAGATGTCATATATTTTTTGAATCAAGACAATTTTTAAAATAAATAATCTTTATCCACAGAATGTTGTTTAAAAAAAATCATAAAAACTGAACAACCTTCAAGGTGTGTATGCATAAGGTGGGTAATTAGTAACATAGATCCTGAAAAATATGGAAATTTTCTAATATTTGGCCAAATATTTTAATTATTTTCAAATAAAATTTCTACCACGGAACTTGTTCAGACAAAATTCTTTATGTCCTCAGTGTTCCCTGTTTCAACATTCTTTTAAAATATATTAAAATACTAAAAATTAAATACAAAAAAACATGTGAATTAAATATGACAATGGTCAACCACATTAACATACAAAATACTGAACCACAAAAGAAATGCAAAGTATATTTGAATAAGTTTTATTTTTACTCTATGTGAATGGGGTGTTTCTCTCTATAATAAAGTTATGAAGACTGAAAAAGTGACCAGGTTCCAACACCCCTGGTGTATATCCAGGCCCGTAGGAATGACTCTGAGAGTGGGTTGGGTGGGGGCACTGACAAATCGTGTACAAACTCTATATCAGATTTTGGTTACAATGGCAAACGTTAATGTCTTTAAAAAAATGCTCTCAAATAGGGGGTTGAGGCTGCATGTGCCTCCACCCCAGTTCCTAAGGCTGTGATATTAAGATCATGAGAATGACAGGCAGAGGGCGATAGATGAGAAAGATGAGTGAAAGTGTGAGCTAGCCTCCAATGGGATTTGAACCACTGTCTTCAGCTTGAGAGTCCGACATTCTACCACAGGACCACCCCGGTTGCTACGGCTGTGATATCTTTACTCATGCACACTGTGTCAATTAAATTCTTTATTCCATTATATATGAATTCATGATATAAACAGTAAAGACATAAATAGTTTAACATATATATGCAGATACATTGTAATACATACAGAGCATAAAAAAATTATGGAGAATAAGTGCTAGACAGTGGCAGGGGGTCTGGAGAGTTCTGTCATCCTGTCGTTAAACATTTCGAAACAAAATTTACCTATTACAGGTCAGTCTAGGAGGAAGAAACATTTCTCAAAGTCTGTTACATTTGTAAAGTCTGGGCAGAAATGTAGTTTATTGTTTAGGATGCTTCTTATATGGGAATTTGTGGGGCATGTTGTCATAAAATGTGTTTCTATGCAGAGGCATTGGAGATGGGGGGGGAGGCCCAGCTCCCCCCGCCCCACCCCCAAATAATTCTCATCAATATGTACCTTATTAATTGTTGAATTATTCTGATGTTCAGAAATGGGAGCAGCCCTCCAATATGAATTTCATTCCAATGCCACTGCTATGTCATGGTCTGTGACTATGTCATGACCATGTTTTGTTTTAGGCAATTCCACGACTCAAGGGACATGAAGGAAAAAAATTAATTTCATAATTTAATTATGAAAAGGGTCCAGATGTATTCATAATATCCCTAATTTGCAGAAAAACTAAAAATTGTTGTTGACACTTAATGTTTTCCTTGTGATTTTTGCATCAAGACATAACACATAATTTCATGGTTACATTTGGTCAATAAACATAATTTTCAGCTTTTCAAAACACCTTTAATAAACTGGCTTAGGCATTTCATTTCACTCAATTTATAATGTCAGTAGCATCAGTTTAAAGAATAAGAAAGCTTAAAAACATTTCTGAAAGTGTAAGTTGCCAAAAATTGGATGTGAAGAAGTGTGCCCAATCAGTGTAACGTCCGTCACAAAAAGTCTGAATTGTTTAACTTAGAAGAAAATCTGAAGGCATGGAATCATGTCCTTTCTAATTCTCTTACTAGAAGCCAAGGCAAAGTTAATAAATATGTCAATCAGCTTTTAAATTATGTGATGTGAATTTGAGACAAGGAAAGAAAACTGTAACGTCCGTCACAGTCAAAAGTGAGTTGGTGTAACGTCCGTCACATTCAGGGCCAGTGAAAAAAAACGGATTATAAATGCCAATTCATAAAAAGTTGATTCACAAAACTGCCAAACAAAGATTCATTCTTTAAAATTTACAAAAAGTTGTTTAGCAAACCTGCAAAATGTCATAAATAAAACATTTCGCAAAACATCCAAACTGAAAATGTTTGCAGAAAGTTGGCAAATGTGGTTTAGGCATTTTTTTCAATGTTATGTAATTTATTTACATCCATCACTCCCCTACTTTAAAACAACAAAAAATAATTAAAATAAGATTTAAAATAATTTTATATATATATATATATATATATATGTATATAAATAATCATGCACATGAGCAGTTCCACCATGACGGATGTTTCATTCAGAGAGACCAAAGATCATTCCAACTGTCCTGAATTCTTAGACTGATGACCTCAGAAAGTTGACCTTGTATCATGGAAAATAACATGTGGCGTGGCATGCTAATGTCCCACACTATTTATTTGGTACCATAGGAAAAAGTGCCTAGGTTTACATGTGGCATGGTGGGTAATTGGAAATATGTGCGTGACGGACATTACATTCAGAAAGACCAAAGATCATTCCAACTTCCCTGGTTGCTAGACCGATGCCCTCACGAAAACTCAGAAAAAAAGACTTACTAGATTACTTCAATATTGATAACAATGTGATTTTCAAATGTTATTTTCCATGATACAACACCATATTACGTATAAGTGGTGAGCTCAACTGGAGCAACCCATGCAATTAAGAAAATGTCAACAGCAAGGTAAATGCTATGGTGAAATAGTGTCTATGGCAATTTTAGCGTAAAGTATACTTTATTTTTAATAATTAAAAAAAAGTACACCTTGAAAAAAAGTTTGTCTGCAGCAAAAAAGTGCTGCGGATAATGAAAAACTCTGTGGCAATCTCCACGACATTGCCGATTGCAATTTCTGTGGTTACTGAAAACTACCAATTATAAACTGCTGTTCACAACTTCTTAGTTAATTAAACCATACTCCTTAGTTAATTAAACCACTCTTGCTGGAGAATTGCCAAAATGATAATCATGATTAGGATGATTAAAATTCATTTTTCTGTTGATGGCCAAGTTTTTTTCAATGTTTAGATCCTTCTCCTCCAGAAAATCCTGCCTTTGTGTTTGTTATAAATGTAAAGATTATTTTTAATTTTGCTGAAACTTGACTGTTA